>CAUYRH010068678.1:0-24482 GCA_963574655.1 Perodicticus potto
AATAAAGATATCTGTACCAGAATGTTTATTGCAGCCCAATTCATAATTGCTAAGTCGTGGAAGAAGCCCAAGTGCCCATCGACCCATGAATGGATTAATAAATTGTGGTACATGTATACCATGGAATACTATGCAGCCTTAAGGAAAGATGGAGACTTTACCTCTTTTGTGTTTACATGGATGGAGCTGGAACATATTCTTCTTAGCAAAGAATCTCAAGAATGGAAGAAAAAGTATCCAATGTACTCACCCCTACCATGAAACCAAGATATAGCTTTCTTATGGGCTGTAACCCAATTATAGCACAAGAATACAGGGAAAAGGGCAAGGGAGGGGAGGGGAGGGGGAAGGATGGGTGGAGGGAGGGTGATTGGTGGGATCACACCTACGGTGCATCTTAGAAGGGTACTGGTGAAACTTACTAAATGTAGAATATCAATGTCTTCATATAGTGATTAAGAAAATGCCATGAAGGCTATGTTTAACAGTTTGACCAAAATATTTCAGATTGTATATGAAGTCAGCACATTGTGCCCCATGATTGCACTAATGTACACAAATATGATTTAATAAAATTATAAAATAAAATAGCCTTAAATTCTTATTAAAGTACATGTTTTCTACTCTTTTAGGTGTATCCTTACCTTGCAAGTATATTTTCATCTATAATAAGAAATATAGATCCTAATAGACATTTAATTAAAAATATGGAATGTTTTTACCTTCCTATTATTCTGTTTTTTTATTTTACTATGAAAATTAGTGCTGTTTTCATTACAATAAAGGCAAAGTGAAAAGCAAATCAAAAATTTCCATTAAGTTCTAAACATAAGGTCGATTCATTAAAAGTTAGAAAATAAAAATACTTTCATTTTACATAAAATATATACTACAATCTTATTAATTTATGCATGACAGTTATGCATGACTTAATTTTGATATGACTTTAGAAATAAATAAAGATTCTTCTTAAAAATTGTAAGATAATTTTTAATGAAAATAATATCCTCTTTACAGTACTGGCTTTTACAAGAATATTTTAAGTAATTACAAAGTTGTTTATCTCTTTTTAAAACTATGTACTTTGTAGACAGCATGAAAATAATTTTGATATATTCAAAAAGATATAAAATTTATTATCAATGATGGGTTTTTCATGCAAATTTTATTTTGAAATGTTTGGGTTGAAGTTCAGTGTTAGAAAGGACTGTGAGAACCGTATTCAGATGGCAAATTAAGGGATGAAGACGTTCATAATCATCAGTCACTAATCACTGTTCTTTTGAGGTACAAAAAGATGTCTTATTTCATGGACAAAAATCTGTGCGCTTTTGCACAATGAAAAGTTTTGAAATGATCTGTACTTTTTTCTACTTTAGGTTTCCCTTTCTTTCGTGTGGCTCATGAAAGAACATAACCCTTCGTGATTCGATACCAGTAGAGTTATAGATGCCTGCCCACAATGAACTGGTAAGTGATGCTCACCCAGCTGTTTACGCTAACAAGTGAAGTCAAGGCCGAGAGTGGTAAGAACACTTGACAGGAAGTTCAAGTGTTGGGACTGGGTAGTGGAGAGTTACAAAGCAACAGGGCACGGAAACTGAGTATCTGAACACACCTGGGGGGAGGTTCATGTTAACAGAGGTTTGCCCTGGAGTTGGTGGCACCCTACACTTCAGTGTCACTTAGGTAGTGTGTGCTCAGTCAGCCAATCAGACAGTAGAGACAGCAAGTCACACACACACACATTTATGGAATAGGACAGATGCGAATGTAAAACAAATATGCACACTTAGTCATAAATGTCTGTACAAAGACTGCAATAGATCGCAAGTACAACTTGTTTTCTCGGTTGACTCAGTTTTTATTGGATGGGCTCTAGAGGCCTGTCAAATTCAGTAATTTTTTCCACAACTAAAGCTCTTTGTGGTTTCTTCTAATTGCAAAAAGAAGACTAATAATTTAAGCGAGAAAGGTATGGTTTGCGCTAAAGGAGTATTTTCTTACGGATGCAAAAGTGACAAGAAGAGATAACTGCTTTGGTGGTTGTGCAATTCAGCTACTCCCAGACCTAGACAACCAGACTAACTTCCAACCATTTCCCGTGGCTTTCATACGGGGGCTTTCCTACAGGACAGTGCACCGGGGCTTGGTCAGTGCCAGCCACCTGGAGGACCTGCCGTGCCTTCTACCTCTCCGCCCTGGGTGTTGGTGCAGGGCACGGGGGAGGCAGAGCTGGAGACCCAAGTGCCCCCAAGGGAGGAAGCCCACGTGTCCCTAGTGAGTTGTGGGAAACCACAACACAGCCGGCCAACCCCAGAACCACCTTTGGACCTAGAGAGCCCTCTTCTGGCTACACTACTCCCCTGCGAGCATTTCACAGGACCAAGGGTGACACTCAGGGGGGACCCCTCATTTCCTTGGCCCGGTCAATTTCATGTAAGTTTCCTAGGCCTGGGGATGAAAGCCATTACACCCATTCCTTTGTTGTGCTATATATATACCCCTAGACAAAGGACCCAGAGAGGAGATTCTTTCTGACTTGAGTTCTTTCCACTGCCAGAAGCTCTGGTGTTTTCTCTATATTCTTTTCTGTAAAATAAATCCTGTCTTACCACTGATCTGTGATCCATGGATTCATTCTTTGAATCCCTGATACCAAGGACCTACTGAAGAAGAAATTCCAGTATCAGTTGGGCATATAACGTATCATGACTCCCTTAATGTGTGCAGTTTTCTAAAAAGTGTCTGCACACATGTACACAAACACAGACACACCCACATCTACTTATTCTTTATGTATTTATTCGGGAAATTTTGTCAGAAACATTAGGCTCCTATTCTTTGAATGTAGACATTTCTGGATAAGGTAAGTTTTCTTCTTTTGTATAATTCCTAACACTCAAAAATTAAACAATACCATTTTTATTCCTTGAATTGCAGCTTTCATTTCATCCGAGTTCTTTTATGGCCTTCAGTCTCCCGGAATGGTCCGAATTCCTCTGGCTTCACACACAGGTCTAAACCTCCTGTCACCTAAAGTAGGAAGCACTTCCATAAACCAATGGTCCCCACTTATTATTATTATTTTTTGAGACCGAGTCTCACTATGTCGCCCTCGGTACAGTGCTGTGACATCACAGTTCACAGCAACCTCCAACACTTGGGCTTAAGCCATTCTCTTGCCTCAGCCTCCAGAGTATCTGGGACTGCAGGCACCTGCCACAACACCTGACTATTTTTTGGTTATAACTGTCATTCTTTTTTGGCAGGCCTGGGCTGAGTTCAAACGTGCCAGCTCTAGTGTATGTGGCTGGCGCCCTCGCCACTGAACTACAGGCGCCGAGCCTATTATTCTCTTTCTATTGTTAAAAAGTATTTCCTGAAATCTTTTCCCAGCTGTGATAAGTCCTCAGTTTTCAGCACATGGCAATCTTGCTTCAAATTCTCTGGATGAAACAGTTCTTGCTGAAGCCGCTGCCCATCTCCTACTGGGCAATTCAGCTACTCCCAGGCCTAGACAACCAGACTAACTTCTGACCACTTCCCGTGGCTTTCATTACGATATTAATGTCTAATTCTTTTCTTAATATTTTTCTTTTCTTTTATTAATTTCACAAACAAACACAAATATGTTATTAATCTCTGTTTTAGTTTTGGTTTCGGGTTTTTTTGAGACAGCCTCACTTTATCCCCCTGGGTAGAGCTCCATGGCATCACAGTTCACAGCAACCTCAAGCTTCTGGGTTTGAGTGATCCTATGCCTCAGCTTCCAGAGTAGCTGTGACTACAGGCACCCACCACAATGCCTGGCTAGTTTTTCCCACCACAATGCCTGGCTAGTTTTTCTATTTTCAGTAGAGACGGAATCTCACTCTTTCTCAGGGTAGTCTCTAACGCCTGAGCTCAGGTGATTCACCTGCCCAGCCTCTCAATGTTAGGATTACAGGCATGAGCCACCACACCCAGCTGATCTCTGTATCTTTTTCTGCTACTTCTTACCAATTTCCTTTCCAATAAAACATTAAAATATGATGTTTTATTTAATTCTGGTTTTGGACCTCTACTAACAATGTAGAAGAGTCAGGGGTAAATATAACATTTCTTCCTGGTATTTTACCAGTGATAATGTTTAGAATAGCTGGTGTGTGGTGGTGATAAAAAGCAGAACCTGAAAACTGAAGCAATTAAACTCTCTTGATCCAAATCTCAGTTCTGATGTTCTTAAGCAGTGCAATATTATTGAGAGAGTTACTCAGTCTTTCTGGGCGTTGATTTTTCATTGGTAACAGGTGCATAAAAATAGTACACTAACATGATAGGGTTATTGTTCTTAGACAAAAATCTTTGTACTGGCTGTCACTGGTTGTTAGTCATATCCTAATACATTTTCTAGTCAGTGTCCAGAGTTATAAGATGGTATACTTCTCACAATACTTCCAGTACAAAACTTTCAGTGACTGACCCAGATGGAGAGAACTGTATACTGGCTAAAATGTTAGTGTCTTTCCATACATCATTCTTGTGCTAAACATCCTTGCTGGTTTAAGATCTTTGTCAGAACACAGGCTATTGGTTGTTTTATAAAAAATGCACTTGCATGATAATAATTGAATGGTCAAGATATTTGTTGAGACATAAAGATGCTTCCCACTCTTTTGTCCTACGTTGACTACTGTATCTAAAAGCATCCAGGTTGTTCTCAGATGCTAACTGGTTACACCTGTGCTCTTGGGGTTTTGTTTCTTTAGATCATCTTGCCTGTTTTGTGAAATATTGATTGTTTTATGAACTTCTTTAGATTTAGTTAGGTCTGCTAAAGCATCACTGCAGCACAAAATAAGTCATGTTCTCATTTTCAAAAAGATCATTTGCTTCAAAATTGTCACTGATTTTTTTCCCTAAATGTGTATAGCTCCAATAAAGTTTCGAAGTTCTCCTACTGAGCCTAGTTTAATCTGCATTCACTGTCTGCAGTTTATGAGTTCACAGAAATTACATCTTCTTTTAAGGACATATCCAGCTGAAAATCTGCCTCATATTCAAGGTGATAAGCGCTTTTCTTTATAAAGATTTTTCTTTGCCTGTAGATCCTTTCTGGAGCATGTCTTGTTTTTGATCTTGACTGAGAGCCTGAAATAGGTCACAGTGGTTATAGCAGCACCAGGAGGAGGCCACGGCCTGTCCACATACCAGCTTCACTTTTCTGATCTCCAGGTGGAGGGGGCAAGGTACACCCCAAAGTCTTCTGGCCTTTGTGGTCGCACTTCGCTGTGTCAGATTCTTCATGTCCACCGCTGCTAATACGGCTTCACCCATCCTGGTGTCCCGCACCCTGGGTTCCACCTCCCACTCACATTCCCTCTTCCCAGAGGCACAATTCATAGAGAATTTTCCTTAAATGATAAAAACAAGTTTTCACATGCAGTGATATTCAGATAGGGGAAAAGATGTAGATATTCACATCCCTTCCTTCTCCTTCCAGCCATTATAGAAGAATCTATTTGTTGCTACCGATCAGATCATAGGTATTTATTGTGTGAGGAAGGATAATGGGCTGGTGGCAAATTGGACAATTTCCTAAACATCTACACACAAAGATATTAAAGAAAGAAATGAAATGTCAAAAATGGCAGTAAAGTTGTGACCCTGTAGAAAGATGCATGTAGAGGGGCTTCGAGTTAGACCTAAGTGGAGATTAGAAGAGGGAAATGCTGAGACACGGGTAAGGTGGGTGAACAATGAAAGACTTCTTACGGGACCTCTGCAGTGGGATCCCCGTCTTCTGTCTCGCTGCCTCTTCAAAAGCTTCCAGGGAAGATATATTACTGTAAGGAGCTTTTCAGTTATACTTTTATTTCTTAATGTGGGACTGAAAGACTTAGTTCTGTTCTAAATACATATTTTAACAACAAAACACTAAAATTCATTTAATGCAAAATGATGCTTTATCTCAGTTCTTTTTTCTTCCTTATAGGTCCACGAGTAAGTTTCTTGTATGGCTTTTGTACAATAAAAAAAAAAATTCCATATATCAAGCTCATTTTTCTTTTCTTCCTATCTGTGAATAACTGAAGTTTCTATGACCACATCATCTTAATATCCATAATCACCTTGGTTATAAACCTGTTAATTATTAATCAGAACATGACTGTGTTTCCAGTTATGATAGCTTTAGTTTGATTTGGTTTCTTGTTCTGTGATTTGTGGACTTTCTATATCCCATTTATACCTAGATGTTTAAATAAATAATTATCTCAGATAACATACATTTTGCATGTATATATGTATACTTAAGATTGCACCCATTTCTTAAATGTTTCCATTCATTTTGATATATTTTTTAAAGCAATGTATTTAGAATTTCTGATGTTATAACCTAACACAGCATTAGATTTGCTGCTATTGTTGCTTTGGCTATAGTTAATAAAATTAATTTCTAAACAACAGCTTATCTAATAATCCTAATATACCCTTATTTACTGGTGTAAGATTTAAATCTCATTCTCTCTTTCACATTCCTGAATTTTACTAATTTTAAAATAACCAATCTAGTAAACAATTTGTAATCTTAAATTTCATGATTTGAGTATAAGCTCCAATCAGTAAATGAACAATATATACAAAACATGTATCTTGCTGTGAAAATGCATTTGAATTATTTATTTTATGAACCACTGATTTTTGTAGTTAGATGAATTTATGAGCAATTATAATCACAAATTGCATTCATATAACTAGGAACAGTCTTACTGAAATTATCTGCAAACTTTACCCATAACATATCTACAAAAGAAAGCTTGGGAATATATAGAATCCCCTAAAGAGAAAAGAAAATAAGCACACTAGAATTGATACATATGACATTATTATTAATGATTGGAGATAAGACAACATAAGGATATTAATAGAAATATTAATAGAGAAACTGGAAACTCAGAATATGGATTGTAAATAGGATGTTACAGGAAAGTCAATAACACTTGGCAGTAAGGACTCCTCTGATGCTTTTAATGAGAATATAAAGTATGTGAATTCCACATGGTAATTCTGAATGGCCTGAAAGGGGTCCACAAAAGTTTTCAAAGTAGAAAACCCATTGGTTATTCAGACCCATAATGACTAAATATTTATCATAGCCTGTGTACATTTAGTTCTGGAAAACTGCCTGAAAAAATTGTATTAATTTAAAATCTGTTTTCATACTAGTCATGGAAACTGAAACAGCAACTTCCACTAGGAGGGTCTCAGAATATAGCAAAGTGAAGTAAATTTTCCTTTCTACTATGCAATGATTCAGACTTTTTGTAAAATAAATTTCTACATCCAGTTCTATGATAACGCTGAACAAGAATACTAAGAAAAATATTCCTTAACAAGGCCTATGATTAGTTGAATAAATAAATCCTACAAGTCCTCATAGTAACATATTTTAAAGTTATTAAATGGCTTCTTTGCTTAGATAGCCCCAAATGACCAATACGAGTGCCAGGTCTCTGAAATAAAGACAAAATAAAAGGAAGGTGAAAGGAAGTAATGAAGACAAGAAGGAAGGAAGGGAAGGAGGGAAGGGGGAAGACCGGGAAATAGGATAGGAAATCTTTCTCCAAAACATTACATTCAATGAGCAATAATAGTTCTAGTCCCAGTTTCCCTCATTCAGAAGACTGATGTTCTCGTATAAACATCTCTTATTCCTAGATTTCTGTTCTCTTTCAGTTGGCATGTTGTATGTGTCTGATAAATTGTGGGTCACAACACATTTGATATGTACAATTTCCTAATTGAACATTTCATTGTAAAGTCCTTGTGGGGGAAAAAAAGTAAATGGAATAGGGCAGAAAATTTTCTCAGCCCTCACCTATTAAAGTCGAATCTTACAAAAAAAAATCTAAATAAATAATGATAAGTGAAAATTTTCAGTTCTTAGAAAAGAGGTGGGCAGATTAACTTATTTAATATGGGAATTAAAAGACATTGAGGATTATGAAAAAGGAACACTAGATAGAAGTGTACAGACCACATGTGTCCAGAGGTATATAATCTTGGCTAAAATAGTGTTAAATTAGAGTGGGAGAGAGAGAAAGAGACAGAAGGTGGAGTAGAGGGGGAATGAGAAATATAAGAATATTTTTGGCAAGACGTACTGGCTCAAATTCACCCACAGACCCCACCACTTCATTGTTATACATACCAGGTACCTGAGCTTTAGCATTTATTGTTATACATACCAGGTATTGGAGCTTTAACATTTATTGTTATACACACCAGGTATTGGAGCTTTAACATTTATTGTAACTGCTCATCCAGTAAAAGAAATAGGAGTTTGTGATCCTTTCAGAAGATCAAGGAGGAAAAACTTCTATGGAATAGAGAACAGCCGACAGAATTCCTAACTTATGGAATGAAATGGGCAATGGGGGAGATGGAGGTGGGGTTGGAAAAGGAAGTAAAAGGATGATCATAAAGACATTTTTGTCTTCTTCCATGTTATAGGGGTAAATCCCACAAGTTGAGGAATTTACCAACAAATCGAATGATTGGACAAATTTATAAGGAGAGAGACTGTGAGGATATCATTTAATGTGTAGATTTTACTCCTCGGGGCCTCTGCACCCTCCTCTGAACAGTTTTCATGAATCACACGCCTTACTACCTAATAAATTGTTTTTAAAAGTTTAAACATTATAATAATAATTACAACAAAACAGTGAATCAGTAAGATAATGGAGGACTGGGGAGCAATATATTATTTAGCATTTAAACATCATAAACCACCAAATGCATGCCGTTGTATTTTATTTCTTTTCCTTCAGGCACATAAAGGGAAATTTGCTGTGATTTCATTAATGTAACTCATAGGAAAAGGAATGAAAACCAAATAATTGTCTATATTTCTAAGAATGTATACATAAAATTATAACTATAAAAATCTATGACTCAATAAAAAATAATTTTAAAAAAAATCTATGTAGTTAATATATATTTAACACATAATTACAAATATATAATATATGCATATAATCATAACCACCCACCATCAGTTGCCCCCCCAAGCTCCGTTCAGTCCTCATTCGTTAGTACTATCTAAAGAGTCTTGAACTCATTCTCGCTCTGAGCTCTGTAGACATTGCCTATTCCTCTTTCCTTCCCTTACTCCTCAGAGGACTGGCAGGGTGCCCTTCTCTGATGAATGACAATGGAGAGAGACTCTACAGGCAGCTGTCCAAGTGAGAGAAGCAGGCAGAGAGGGGCAGAGAGAAGCTGGGGAGGAGACGTGGGAAGCACGTGGGAAGCATCCACTGAAGGTGCGATGTGGTGGAATGAACTGGGTGTTCAGAAGCAAAGGTCTCATAACTTAACGATGTGTGTGTGGCCAACTAATGAGCTCTGCAAGTCAGTTTCTTTAACACTAAAACTGTAAGAAAACATACATTTTTGTGGTTTAAGCAGCCAATTTTGGTAGTACTTATGTTATGCAGAAATAAAATATACCCTTATATATTATTTGTGAGTTTGTGGCTCTCAAATTCACGTATCTCTGGCGTTGACCCCTTCACTGAAATTGAGACTTGTAGATCTTGGCATCTCTCCTTAGCTGACTAATACCCAGCACAAACTTGGTGTGGCAAAAATTTA
Source organism: Perodicticus potto (assembly GCA_963574655.1). Taxonomy (NCBI): domain Eukaryota; kingdom Metazoa; phylum Chordata; class Mammalia; order Primates; family Lorisidae; genus Perodicticus; species Perodicticus potto. The sequence goes on from CAUYRH010068678.1 coordinate 9,640, forward strand.
ACTGCTGATCTTTCTTTCCAAATCTGTTTTTCCTTCTTTGTCTGTGATCTCAGCTAAAGGACTCTGACCACTGGCACTGGCATCACCTAATCAAGGACTCCATTTACCACAGGTTAAGCATCCAGTACTAGTCTTAATATTTTGTGTGTCCCTATCTCTGCCCACTCCCCCAATAATCTGTGCTCCAGCTAGGAACCAATGTTGAGCGATTAAATGTCAGTTTGAATACAGCTTCTATATTCCACACCTGCCAGCGCTTTCCATCAGAGTAAAACCCAAAGTCTTTACAATAACGTCCAAGTTTTCTTTCTGAGTTCATCCCCTTAACTACCTCAAACCTCAATACTCCGTGTTTAGCCAAACTTGCCTCTTGAAAATTTCTACGAGACGCTAAAGAGGTTTCTGTCTCAGACCTTTGTACCCTGTTTTCTCTATCTAAAATGTTCTTTTCCTTATATACATATGGCTTATTCCATCATTGTTATACTTAAATATTAGCTTCTGTGGCCACTAGAGCTGAAATTTCAACGATTTCTCTTCTATCTTCCCCAATACTTTAGCCTAACGTAGCCATATGCAAACTTTTTCCCCTCTTCCTACTCTACCTCTCCTCCTAAGACAATGAAACAAAGGATCTGGCAAGCCCCACCCCCCAAGAAGTTTGTACCAAAAGACCCTAACCTTTCCAGGTGGTGTAATTTGCCCACCACCACCCCCAACCCCATATAAAAAGGGATCTCTACAAAAGGGTCCCCAGGGGTCCCCTGTGCTCAGATGCCACCTCCCCATTGCCCAAATGGGTCACCTCCCCTTTCAATAAACCTGACCTGACCATCTCCACGGAGGCCTTGCTTCTGGGTGCCATCATTGACACCTTTTACCAGCTCCCTTCCCTACCTCAGCATTTACGGAGATACACATAAATATATTTATATTTATATTTACTTATTACATACAGTCCTATTAGGATGTAGTTCTACTAAGGCAGACTTTTTTTGTTTATTAAAAAAAAAATTTTATTCATAGCATTGTGGACTGTGCCTGGCCAAAAAGAAAATAGGCACTTAAAAGTTTATTAAATTTAAATCATAATTTAAAGTTTTACTTTAAAAATATGTTCAAATAAATACATAATTGATTCATGTATAATTGACTCAAATGATCCATCCTCCAAACCTGGGTAGGTTTCAGTCACCTAATCTTACTTGCAAGATAAAGTGAGTTTCTATTCAGCCTGAATAACATAGTCCTTCTGTTTGTAAGGGCCATGTTCTTAAGTGACCATAAAAAACTAGAGACCTCTCATCCTGAAATAAACGAACGATTCTGTTTGGTGTAAGGCCAAATTTTTAACATGACTGTAGGGGAAAAAAACATGCCCTGTGCTTTACATTATGTTGGTTATAGATGGACTTTGGAGTACACATCGTTCAGAAGCACATGAAAGGCAAGAGATTGGAAGAAAAGATAAACAACTCTTATAGAAAATCTTCAGGATAAACAGATCAGGCTCAGTGAAGGTAACCTGAGAACATGCAGTGGGATATGGAATTCCTCAAGCGTTTCAATGGCAAGGCAAATATCTATCCCAAGAGACAGTATAATTTTTCTCTGACCAGATTAAACTGTGCTTCTTGACACAGCTCAGACTTGTCAGTTTAGTGATAAGCTGAAATTTGGCCTCCAGGAAATGACCATAATTTACGTTGTATTCCAGGAAAGTTGAGAACAAAGAGAAAAAGGGTATCAGCCATCCAGCAGAGAAGAAAATTACCAGTTCTACTGGAAAAAAGTTAAATTCAAAAAGGAAAACTCACGGAAGCACATGTAAGATATTATTCATGTGTATGTACAAAGCAACGATCTTGTAAATATTTTCCATGATTCGAATGTTTTCTTGGACACACGTCTGGATCACCTCTGGTGCGTGGGTGCTCTCAGCACGCGGGCCTTGAACGCAGCGGGATTATCTCCCATTGTGTACACCAAAAAAGCTAGGAATGTGCAAAACTGGAAGGCTGGCAGCTAACCTTAGGGGCATGAATTTAGATCAGCCAATCTAATTTTCTCAGATGAGACCCAAGGACCTATACAGTGATGGTGATGATTCAAATGGAGGAACTTAAAAAAAACTTATCAGCTCTGCATCATGGTGGTGGCACCCAGCATTCACTGGCGGCAGTACCAAGGCTGCATCAGTGCTCAGCATCTTCACCAGGATGCCCTACCCAGGCAATTCCGGTAACATTCACACTGCTGTGATTGCAAGCGTCCAGCTTCTTTTGACTGAATTGCCCTATCCTTAGCTTCTTGGAGCATGATTCTTCGCTTTGTAGTATTTCTGTGAGCCATACAGATAGCTTTCAGTAAGCTCATTTCTGCTTAAATGAAAACAAGGATACAACTTTTGTTAATTTCCAAAGCCTTGACTGGTTATGATAGTGCAAGTGGGCAAATAATGTCCTCCAGTAAAAAATATGTGTTTGGTGAGATGTTGCTTATGCATTTGCTACCTGGTTACCACTGAAGACCTTGAAGGTTTTAAATAAAGTACAAGATAAAAATAAATAAATAAGAAGCAGGAATGCTGTAATCTGTAAGAGGCATCGTAAAATCAATAAAACAATAGTCCACATCTATGTTATCCAAACGGGAAACAGCAAAATACTGCGACGAGTAACTAGGGAAAGCCACTAGGGCTTTAAAACCTAATATTGAAAACAGAAAAGGGAAAACCTGAGGTAAGAAGCGTGCAAGCCTTGAAATTGAAACTGAAGGAGACAAGCTAAAGGTAACACTCACTGGAGTCGAGCCTGAAGGCAAAAATGCATTCAGCTCCCAAGAGGAGATTCAAAGCATCCCTGCAGGGCAAGACTCACTCCTCCGGTTCTAACAGTAAGTTAGAAGGAACTCAGGTCAGGGACAGCACGCATCAAGGCCTTGGAATTGATAGAGTTAGCAGACAACTAGGGGCAGTGGACACTTTTTATAAAATTATCATCAGTCTGATTGGTAAGAGCTGGGACTAAAATGTGCACCATAGAATGTATGAGACATTTAGTTATTGAAAGAGAAAAAGGGATGTTTAGAGGGCAGAACACATTGATCAAACCTGTATTGAGTGTAGCACTGTGAGCCAGAACTAATGTGCACATCTCCTTAATCAGTATTTATTAACATTTATTGACTGATCTACTTTCATAATGTAAAAAAAAAAAAAATCTAGGAAATCAGAATAAATTGTTATGTGATGTTGAGTTGGTAATTAACATTGGAGAAATCTCTTTCTTGTTTAGAATAATAACATAAAATTGGGATATCTTAAAATTAGTTATACAGATCATTAGAATTCCAGTATCTTTCTCTTAAATAAGGAACATCTCAAATATTTTAATCTGGCAACTGTGAGCTATAGTAAAACAATATTATTGGCAATTATAGCTATATTTTGTCTCCCTAAAACCTTCATCAGCTATAAAGCTTAATAGCATTAATGATTAAAGTTATTTTTATCAGTAGTCCTCAAAGAGACTTCACAAATCAGTGACATTCGTATCACCTAAATGCAAAGTCTAGGACCTAAGCTCACATATTTTGAATTCTAGTTATAGGATCCAGAATTACGTGTTTTAATAAGCCCACCAGGTGACTGTGATTCAAGTAAAGTTTTAGAATTACAGGTCAGCATCATCATTATCATGACAAGTATTCCAGAAATTTTAGCTCAGGAAGATGAATTTGCAAGCACATTTGTTTCAGTAACTTCTTAACATTTATCTGAACAATAAACAGTTAAATCCTCATACAAATTATGGTCTCCTTCCACGATAAATAGATTATTATTAAAGTGGCTTATCAAACAACTATTTACTCTTAAGACTCCAAAGTCTCCAAACCACTCATGACTATTCACCCCCAGCCTTCTGCTCAGAGACCTCTGACCATCATGATGAGATACGTCTCGCATCTTGCACTGGATTTGAACATCTACATTTTATTTTTTTCTAGCTTCTCAAATGCTTCTACATAGAAAGAGAATGAAGATAATTATTATTATTTATTATTATTATTATTATTTTTGCTGTTTTTGGCCAGGGCTGGGTTTGAACCTCCGGCATATACAGCCAGCACCCTACTCCTTTGAGCCACAGGCGCCACGCTGAAGAGAATTTTTTATTGCAGTACTTTGATTAGCAGATCCCCTTTGAAAGGCTTTATCATCATGGAAACACGTGTCATTACTAACAGCAGTATAATTTATCTCTGTACACTTTCTTCATTTTCTACAAATTGCCCAAAGTTCAGAAGGCCTCACTCTATCGGCCTCTCAATAAAACAAATTTTGCTCCTTATACCTTCTACCAAAAACATTAGGAGAGCTTTTCTCAGACATGTGTTGCTTTGTCTTCAAAACTCTTAGCCAAGGAATTTTTTTCTGCTTTGGTAGAAATCTCTCCATCTAGCCACTAAGGCATCAGGAATCACCAGACTGGCAGGTCTGTAATGAATTTCCAGCTGTTAGGTTGAGAACTCAAGAAAAGTTGCCCAAGCAACAATTTTTCCCAAGGTTTCCACACTCTAAGGGGTTTGTGTCAGTCTTAAATTCTTGTACCCTATACATAAACTCCTTCTTCTTAAATGCATTTACAATATAATCCAAATTTCTATATTTATTTTTTCAAAGTGGCATACTTTTACCAATAATAACTTATTAAAAGAGTTACAGTGGACACTTGAGGAACATTAGATATAACAAAATTATTCACCTCAGGGTCACATTAGAATGAAATGGAATATATATCCAGTGATTTGTTTATTGGATCAGTGCACCACTTAGGGGGATGAGAAGTTTCGAAAAGAAATTCAAGGTCCAAAGTTACTTCTTTAAAATATTCATTGGCAAGGCAGTGCCTGTGGCTCAAAGGGGGGCACGGCCCCACATACCGGAGGTGGCGGGTTCAAACCCGGCCCGGGCCAAAAACTGCAAAGAAAATATTCATTGGCTAAGACAAATACAAAATTTGAAATATTTAATAGTCTTGGTTTAGCCCCACATCATGAGGTCAGCCACGAGGTGGCCCTGTTAGTCATCTGTCTCACTGTCTGCTCCTCTGCTACAGCTGACCCTGTTCTTTCTAAACTGGTCATCTTCTTTTATGACCCCTAAGAAGTCCCTGAAGCATGTGGGAACACTTACGTGAAGGGTCTTATCTTGATGAGCTTGCATTACTAGTAATAATGATTTTATAAGCTTGAAACCAATGTTCAATTATTAGTTGTAAAGTACTTAGAAAATCCGTTGGTCCTTCTGCACCACCAAGCCACTGAAAGGAAGCCCTTGGCATGTTGGGGCTGGTTCCCAGCACTCAAGTACATTTTAAGGTAAAGCTTCCTTCAGAATAGAGAAAAGCCCTTACACTAAACATTTCCCAAAGCTTCAACAAAACGGAAAAATTTAGATGAGTATTTAGAACAAGTCCAAGAATACACACTCTAAAGGTCCTACATATCTATTAATCAGTTCATATGTTAGTAGACACCCCACAAGAAGATACACAAAAGTAAAATAATAATAATAATAATAATAAAGTAAAAAGATAGAATGAGAAGATCAGATAAGGAGAATGACTTAAAAGACCCAAATTTGCAGAAGAACCCAAAAGAGTTTAGGAAACATACGTTTGGTATGACCACTTAGTTGTTATTTGAAATCTTCCCTATGAAAACAAAATGGACTTTAGTCCAGGCTATAAGCAAAGAATTAATTCCCCGTGGACTTTAGAAATTGACTTTTTTAAAACTTTACACATGTGGAAGTAGATTCTAAGAAGATGTGATCTAAGTTCTATCCTTACTTTTTGTTAAGAGACGGACGTATGCCAGAATGAGAGGATTTAACAGATAGCAAATTGATCTTAAATTTTCATCTTACTCATAGAAATAGCCACTGAATACACTGGAACATGAGAGGCAGTGGAGTTGGGGGATGTAGAGGGCTAAGAATCTCATAGTAGGATGAGGAGCCTTATATGCCAAGCTCTGAAGCTGGGATTTCACCACACACTAAAGTCATATTTTGGTGCCCTTTTACTTTGTGATTGCTGCCACTGTGGCACATAATATATAACCAGATTTAAGAATTAGGAAAGTTTCTCTTGTGATAGAATTAAGGATAGATTGAAAGAATCCAAGACCAGACTCACGAAGCAAGTAGAATCAACACAACTTGAGAATATGAACTGAAATAAAATCTTAAGTCTCCTTCCTAGCAGCTGACTGAGGGGACCCACTCCTGGCAAAGGGATCCCTAAAATTGAGTTGCTAGTTGTGAGAAAGGAGACAAGACAGGCTTCATCACGTCCCCCTCCCTCCCTTCTCGAGATGACCTACGGCTCCATCTAACAGGCCTGAGGTTACCCAAGACTCACCTGCCCGTCCTCCGTACACACAGACAACACACACAACTAACCTCTCAAGTCTGTGCACACATCCGGGAGTCTGTCTCTGGTCACTGACCCTCATCTTAACTCAAGCATTCCTCTTGGCTGATTCCTGGTCCACCCGTTAGACCAAGCCTAACTCTGCCAGCCAATTGTCGGGTGAAAAATCTTTTAACCCCTTATAACCGATAAGCCCCTGTTTTGATAGGTCCCACCTTTGGGGGCCAGACCAAAGTATGCCCTCCACGAGTGGAATTTATGACTTTACCTGTCTTCCCTAAAATACATAAAACCAAATTGTAACCCCACTATAGCGAGTTCATTTGCTCAAGGCTTCCTGGGTGTGGCTCCAGGTCTCAGTCTTCACCTGTGGCTCAGAGGAAACCTCTTTATTTTACAGTATGGCTTCTGGAACCAGAAACATTCTCCTTCAATTCACATCATTTCCATCTATCAAAACTTCTCTCTCTTCATTCAAGTTTACCCACCCAATGTGTAACTGCAAGATATGTGTTCAGGTAAGAGTTTGGCCACATGACTCTCAAAAACATTCACTATTTGTTAGCATTTTAATTAAACTGCTAGGAACACAGCACATGTCACTCAATGACAGGGCTACGTTCCAAGGATACGTCATTAGGTGATTTCACTAATCAACCCAGGGTGCACCTGCCCAAGCCTGCACGGCACAGCCTACTAAACATCGAGGCTAAGAACACGTGCAGCCCGTCCCAGTACTGAACACTGGAGGCAACTACAATGCACTGGAAAATATGTCTATATCTAAACGTATCTCACCATAGAAAACATGAAGATACGGTATTGGATGTGGTTAGTTTGGGGCCAAAACGTTGTTATGGGGCACCCAGCTGTCCTTTCAAGGTGTCATTCATTTTGATGAACAAAGCTCATCCACTTATACCATAATTGTTTTCTCTGTCTATATAATATATTTGTTATGTAATATATATAATACTCTGTATATCCACAACAACACATCCTCCAGTTTTGTCAACATCCTCACTATCACATGATTTGTTTTGTCATGCTAAACTACTATTTACATGTCATAATTGCCTAAGCATGATTCTCCTTTTCAAACTCTGTGTCTTTATTTACAATATTTCCACTACTGAACTATACTTTCTTTAATCTTCACCCATCAAAATCCAATTCAATCTTGAAGGACACAGTCAGAGCTACTTTTCTCCTAATGGTCATAATGACAAGAATTTACTTCCCTGTTATTCACAGGGCATTTCTATCATGACTTCCTATCCACTGTGAATTTTAAACAAATAAACACTTTCTCAGAAACTCCGCTTGCCTTTAAAAAGGCTAATGCACAGTACACGTCAATGAATTAATGAATATAGAGTAAACGAATGAATTGACTGATACCTAATCATTTATATAAAGTTTTCCTTCTCTCTATCATTAGGTAATAGGTAAGCGATTCTCTGAGCAAATATTTTGCTCCTCATGTAATGACTTCCTTACAATACACAGTACAAAGCTCTCAACACAGTGGGTAATCAATACCTGCTGTTGACTGTTGAAGTAAAATAAATTTACAAAAATAAACCAAGCTTGTTTCTAGTAAAGGAACTCCCCTTGGTGATTTTGGCATGCTAAATGAAATCGCCACAGGAAAGTTTATGAATGATATGCTGAATATTCCAAATAAATTTCATGCTTTTAGATATAGCACCACTGGCTACAGTTGTTACAGATATTGAAAATTAAGCAGATCTCAAAAGGGAGAAAATTTTGGGCAGCATTAATGATTCAGTTATTTGTTTCTTTCCCTTTGGGACCAACGACACTGATGCCATCACACAGGATTAAACAATGTTCAATTAGAAATGACTTTCTTGAAATACATTATAAAAAGTATATCTAGATTATAATTAATAAGAATAATAATATGCAAGAGAAAAGTACATGATTTCTGAAACAGCTTCCATTAATACAGCTGAAGTTGCAAGTTATTGCTTTTTTCTATAGTACAGTAATTATTTTATTTCATATGCCTATAATTACTTTGGCCAATTATGATGCTGTCATCAATGTGAGATTCATATAACTGATATCACTTAAGTATCATGTAACATACTAATATTTATCAATGATATTAATATAAAATTAACTCACATACGTGTGATATTAATATGCATATCAACTCATGTTAATACATATATGTGATACTACATAATGTACATATATGATATTAATACACATCTATATGATGCTAATAATTGTTATTAACTAAGTTTCATGTAAGAGAGCAAGCTATAATCAAAAATATGTTGTGATTAACATCTTAAATGGAAAAGCATTATTATATCTAACCATATATTCATTTTATATTCATGATTTTTCTGGAGACTAAAAATTTGGAAACTTTGAGAAGCCCTTAAAATTTATAAAGTACTAAATATATGCAATGTATTAACAGTATTAACTATGCACCTAACACTTAGAAATATATTAGATTATCATTAAACAGTCTATTTTTCGGTAAACATGATAAGTACCTTAATCTAAATATGTATAGTTGGATATTACATTTATATTATTCTCTCTATTGAAAACAAAATCTTTATTTCCTTAAATATGGCTTTATTATTCTCTATTATTTTTGTATTTGAAATATTCTCTGATACTGGAGAACTGTTTTCTTATGACAAATCCCAATAGTTAAGTTAATCTAAATAAAGAATATCAAACCCTCAACCAAATTAAAAATTAAAAGTTCATATATTTCAAATAGTACACCTACTATAAATTCTTTTCCACCTTTCTTTTTGCCCTCAAAAAAAAAAATCCATAAATTAGTTTGTCTTCCAAATCATATTATGTAATATACACATTCATCTTATGTTCTCATTTTCTACTTTTCTTTCTACTAAAGTATTAGTCAATATGTTTCATCAGGGAGATGCTTTGTTTGGCAATAACTCTTGAAGCCCAGAATTATGGAAGTGATCCCATTCAGAAAGAATGTGTTTCTACCAGCTATACTGCAATGGATTTTTAATTTACAAGTTTTAAACTAATGGCTACTTGCTTTAAAACCAAAAATACTTATCGTAGAAACTAATCCATTGCACAATACTCTCACCCCATCAACAATGAGTGTAGATTCACAACACTCATTCTTTGGAAATAAAATAAGAAACAGAACAAGAAAGATATTATTCTTTCCTTTTTGAATTAAGAAAAGTGGAAAATGGAGATGATAAGAATCATGTAGGGCTGTACCAAAATAAAAAATATGAAATCTTTTAATTTTGGTCTTTAGCAGTGTGACTTAGATAATTGACAGCAGGTATATACCGGAGCCCACATATCTTGGAATTACACTTTGCTCTCAGTTATACATCTGTAGATTCAAACATCCACGGATGCAGAACTCGCAGACCCAGAGGGCCCCCTGGGGGATCCAAGATTCACTGAATTTGAAATCCGTGGGGGGAGCTCCGGAAACAAGTACCCTCCCCAATATCAATGGGCATCTGGGACTTGAAAGGAATTATTATTAATTTGCTTCTGTTCTCTCACTTTCTGTCCTTTATCGGGAGAATTTTTTTTTTTTAGCATTTACTTCATGTTGTTTTCCATCCTGCAAGGAGGAATAGATTTTATACTTCTGTAGAAACTAGGCCACAAAGGAATCAGAGGGACCATGGACGGCAGTTAGTAAGGAGAATACATTCATTTAAGTAATATTTCAAAAGACAGCACAATAAATTCTATGAGAATCTGACACTTGGCGTTTACTTTTCTGTTTTGCTTATCTATTTAACTGGGATAAATTTATAAATAAAGTCAAGTCAATCTTTACACTTAAGGCAATTTCACAAACCACCTTCAATACTAAGTAATTCAGGTTATTATAGCTGTGGAAAGTGAGGCATATATGTTGTCCAAGTGCAGGTATTGAATTTTCAACCCAGGTGATTTGGCTCCAGCATTAGTATTCTTTTTTTTTTAGAGAGAGAATCTCACTTTACTGCCCTTGGTAGAGTGCCGTGGCCTCACAGCTCACAGCAACCTCCAGCTCCTGGGCTTAAGCGATTCTCTTGCCTCAGCCTCCCAAGTAGCTGGGACTACAGGCACCCGCCACAACACCCGGCTATTTTTCTGTTTTGCAGTTCGGCTGAGGCCCTTGGTATATGAGGCCGGCGCCCTACTCACTGAGCCCCAGGCGCCACCCTTAACCAATGCATTCATACCACTTAGAACAGGCATCCTATGTGCTATTACTATTTTCCCAAATCTCTTCAAATAGCAGAGAGGGATTGATCAAGGCAGCACCAGAACCAGCAACAAAAATTAAACAGGTCATGAATTTACATGACATTGGCAGTATTTTCAAGGATGTTCTTATGGATATTTAGTCCAACTTTGTTCATGAAAGCCTGCTAAGGAAAATGGAAGGGTAAGCAATTTCTGGTGAGTTTTACTAGGATAGAAACCCTCTTTGCCTAAAAAGTGAGCTTAGGCTGTAACTAAAGCTGTAATGGTGGTACTCATTACACTGAATTAAATCCTTCTTGAATTTCTTATCTATAGGGTATAGAATTTCCTGGGGAGCCAATTCATTAGTCATAAACTGGCTTTGCTAAACTGAAGTTCCAGGACAATGAAGTGTTTAAATAGTCGAAAAATTAAGTTTCATATGATACCCTATAATTTAGAGAATAGCCAAACACACATAAGGTTAAAAGTATGAATAATCAATTTGTTATTCACTTCCAGACCAGTAATTTGTGAAGATATTTAAGTGAAGAAGATCCTAGGTAATATTTTTTATTATGTGAAAACCTAAATGGAGTGATTTCAGAAAATAGAGAAAACTGGGGGGGGAGAATTACTCGTTTTGATATTGATTTTTTTTCTTTTAAAGTTAATTAATATGCTTGTTGTTTTGTTTGGGATGATTGATACCATTGGATTCCAACATCAGCACAATTCATGACTTCACTTTTGAACTGAGGTATGCTCGTCTGCCTTAAGTTTTACAGTACTTCCTAAACCTGTTTTACCCAAATCTTAAAGTCACTCCATTGATTTACTGTTTTAGGTCACCTTCAACTTTATCTGTAAATTGACATCATGGTCTGATTTACTATCCCTTAAAGACTTAGTCTGTGCCCTGACTGTGAAGACTTCTAAACAAAAAGGAAAAGTTATTCCAAAATGCTTTAACTAAAATGCCATAATTTACTTTAAGAGTTAGAATTATATATGCCTGTGAGTCAGCTCATTTTATCATATATCTAATTATCTTTTGGAAAAAATAATACACACTTCTATTTTTCCATGAATGGCATGAAAAAATAATTAATTTTCTATACACATGTTTAATATATGTTAGATATGTTTAACTGTTACCAGATTAATTGTGGGAAACTGATATACATCTATTTATTATAACAGAATTAATATACCCAGTCTTTGGGGTCTCTGGAGTTTTCAGTCACTTATTTAGAAGACTGAAATTTTTTCTTTATTTATCTTATAAACAGTATTAGTTTTAATTTATATTTATCATTGGAATATAAATGCCCTTATTTGAAAAAAATCACACACCATACACATAAATTTTTCTGGCCAAATTAAATGATAAGATCAATGTTATGCATTATGATTTCGAAGTATGAATAATTTTATGACATGTATATTATACACACGTATAAAAAAAGACTAGAAGATAAAAGACTACAAATATGACTTATGTGAGACTATTTTTAACCTGTTTCGTTAATATAGACATTCTTTCACTGCAGATTATTCACTAATGCGTTTTCCTACAGATGATACCTTAGACTTCCCTTGGATTGTTAAGTAATATACAATATATACATACAATTTTAGCGGTTATTAATTTTATTACTTCTTGGATTTAAATGCATTGAATAGTATTTTGATATTTACTCATATTCTTCTTGTTTTTGTTAATTGCTAAAAAATAGATAATGATTGCCATGTGCCAAATGACAATATTCTCTCTTTCTGTCTCTCTCTAAGAAGGAATGAAAGAAGATGGACTAAAGCTAACGTGGATGATTTTAAAATAAATTATTAAATTATTTTCATGGATGTTACAAATGAACTTTAACACTGTGTAACTTTCAAAAATATCCCCTTCTACTAATTTATTCAATTTTATGAAGTCATTTTTAAGATAAAATTGGGAACTTAATTAATTGCATATGAGGATTGATGTTAAGAATGAGAAATTCTAATTCTGTCTGACAATGTATGGACAAATTATAATACCTTATTGCATTATTAGTATGACATTTAAATTTTCTTATTTTCAATATGAATTATTGCTGCTATTCTAGTATATATCAGACCTGGGTAAGGTATTTTATTGAATAAATGGAAAAAAAGTAAACTCATGACTATTCAATTTCTTTATTTTTTAAAATTAGATCATAACGGTGTTCATTACTAAATTTATGGGGTACAATGTGCTGATTTTATATACAATGTGGAATGTTTACATCAAACTGGTTAACAGAGCATTCACCTCACTTATTTAGTTGTTGTGTTTGGACATTTATACTCCACTATTTAACATATTGACATGTACCCTTGCACAGTAAGTGAGGTCCCACCAATTACCCTCCCTCCACCCGACCTTCCTCCTTTCCCCCCTCACCCTCCTCTTCTTTCTGGGCTATAATTGTGTTTTATGAAAGTGTGGGTGATTATATATTATTTTCACAATAGTATTGAGTATACTAGGTATTTTTTTCCATTCTTGAGATACTTTACTAAGAAGAATATGATCTCGCTAAATCCATGTAAACATAAAAGAGGTTTCCTTAGCTTAAATTTCTAGCTAGAGAGAGCTGAGAAAATAACTTCACATTGCTACCCAGTGAATACAGTGGTAAATAATGTCGAAACATGATATCATAAAGGAGTTTTATTAAACATATGTATAATAAAATCTGTAAATACCGTATCTTTTCCAAGAAAAGGGTTGTACACACGTTTCCTTTATAATGTATTTTATTTTTCTAATCTCATACATTCATACTGTTTTTCTAGTATCTTACAGTAAACATCTACAACCCTCAAATGTGCATTCCTTTGACTCCTGTAAGTTACGGGTCTCTGCACACAGAGCTCCCCAGGGGGCATGCGTTGCACAGACCTCCACTTCTGGCTGCAGGCATTCCTGGAGTAACAACTTGCCCAAGGACAGAAGCACTGTTTATTCTCATCTAGTGCTCAAGACTCTACCCTGATTTCATTATGGTGCTTATGGTGTGGGACCTGCTCACATATGTCAGAGTAGTTTTATTATTTATTCTTTTTAATTAATTTATTTTTTTTCTTTTGTAGTTTTTGGCCAGGGCTGGGTTTGAAGCCGCCACCTTCAGGATATGGGGCCTGTGCCCTACTCCTTTGAGCCACAGGTGCCGCCCTATTTTCTTTTTTCTATGAGTATTGGATGGGTTATTTTCCCACTGAGTTTTCGTTAAGTGCAGTAATTCTGTTTTATCTGGTATCACTTCTACATTAAACTTATCATTGTACACCCCATGGTTAAAGTTTTTTATTCATCATTTAAGATTGGGAGCTAGAAACTCGTCTGATATGAGTATCATAAACGGGTCTCTACAAATGATACTTCTATCTAGTTATGATCTTGAGATATATGATAAAAATTCATTATATACCTTTAAAAAGATGTCCTCAATACTGAAAATGGCTTTTAGAATTGCTCGTGTATAAAGTGTTTTGTAATTTACTGTAGTTCTCATTTCCCAATAAAATTTGTATATACAGATACAACTACATGAATTCACTCAGATAATAAATTTTATGGAATCAGATGAATAATATGCTCTCACAGATGCTCATTTGCTTACAGATTGGAAAGGATGGATGATTTTACATTAATTTTGAAAATTAAATGTGATATTGCATGAAATATTTTTAGCACAAGACCAGGCACATATTAGTCAATAAGTATTAATAATTTTTGTGTGACTTATATATATATATATATAATAATTTCAAAAAAATGTAATAATAGCTTAGTTTCTAATTTAAACAAAGGATTTAAAATTATGTATTATGAAGGAAACATCACTGTAGCAATAAAAAGACTGTCACTTCCTTCTTAGATCTAGCATATTAACCTGTTCACACTTTAAGTAGGATTCATTCAGAAGATAGAGGAACACTGTTTAGCACTTCAAAATAACGACTAATACTTATTGAGAGGTCTTAGTACGCCACGTAGTATTGTATGTGCTTTGCATAACACCTAATCTTCCCAACACTTTGACACAGTATCACCATGCTATAGGGAAGGAGACTGTGAAGCACAAACAAGATGAAATAACTCCATCAAGAGATTTTCAAGAAGTA
>CAUYRH010068680.1:0-13898 GCA_963574655.1 Perodicticus potto
TTACAGCTCACAGCAACCTCCTCCAATTCCTGGGCTCAAGTGAGTCTCTTGCCTCTACCTCCCAAGTAGCTGGGACTGCAGGCGCCCGCCACAACGTCCGGCCATTTTTTGGTTGCAGCCGTCATTGTTGTTTGGCGGGCCCGGGCTGGATTCGAACCCACCAGCTCAGGTGTACATGGCTGGTGCCTTAGCCCGTTGAGCCACAGACCCCAAGCCTAAACATATTTAAAGTACGCAGTTAGGTGGTATTAAATACCTTCATAACATTATGAATCACTTTCATCCATGTCTTCATCTTGTAAAAATTGAAAGTTTATACTTATCAAACAATCACTCCTCTTTCCTCCTTTCTCCTACCCCTAGTGATCACCATTCTACTTGACGTTAGTTGTGTTTGTGCTTAGCCAAAACAATTCCTGATGCTCGTCTGCCAACACTTGTTCCTCCTCCATTCTTCCCAAGCTCACTATGTGGAATTACTGTTCACCAGGTATTTCAGACCACAAATACTTCATTCTCTTCTTTTACTTTCTCCCTGCATCCAAAACATTAGCTCTGCCTCCACGGTGTATCCCGAATCCATTCACTATTCAGCTCTCCTAATTGTTAACTGCTGCCATCCTAGGCCAAGCTACTGGCTTCTTTTGTTTGAACTATTGCAGTAGCCCAGCAACAGTGCTCTGCTTCCTTTCTTGTCTTTTTATTTATTTGTTTTTGGACAGGATATAACTCTATCTCCCAGGCTAGAGTAGAGCGCAGTAGTGTCATAGCTCATTACAACCTTAAATTCCTGGACTTGAGTTATCTTCCTGCTTCAGCCTTCCAAGTATCTGGGACTACAGGTGCATGCCACCATGCCCAGCTATAGAAAAATTTTTCTATTTTTGTAGAGATGGGTGTCAATCTTGTAATCCTCCTGCCTCATCCTCCCAAAGTGCTAGGATTATAGGCTTCAGCCACTGCACCTAGCCCCTTTCTTAATTCTGTATACACCAATAGGGCTGATCATCTTTTTTTTTTTTTTTTTTTTTTGAGACAGAGCCTCAAGCTGTCACCCTGGATAGAGTGCCGTGGGGCATCACAGCTCACAGCAACCTCCAATTCCTGGGCTCAAGCGAGTGTCTTGCCTCTGCCTCCCAAGTAGCTGGGACCACAGGCACCCACCACGACGCCCAGCCATTTTTTGGTTGCAGCCGTCATTGTTGTTTGGCGGGCCCGGGCTGGATTCGAACCCGCCAGCTCAGGTGTATGTGGCTGGCTGGCGCCTTAGCCCGTTGAGCCACAGGCGCCGAGCCGGCTGATCATCTTTAAAAAGATGGGATTGTGGTATTCCCTCATGTATGATTCTTAGATAAAACTCTAAATTCTATTCCCAGATCTCCACATGGTTGAGTCTTTTTGTCATTTCAGATCAGATAATTGTTACTGCTTTAGGTCATAGTTGGTTATGTTGGGTAAATACTTCAGTTTCTTACCCATAGACTTACTTTATTTCCTTAGTAGTAGGAATCACTAACTGAATGTTTCTTTCTCATTTACTTGTTTATCCAAGAGAAAATAATTTTCTTGAGGACAGACACCTTGTCTGTTTTGTTCTCAGGTTCTCCAACTCCTAGTAAATTTCCAAATCACTTCATGAGAATCCAAATTTTGTTTGGACAAATAGTGAGTCTTTTTAACTGGGGTGACTTTTTCCTTCTTTTTTTGAGAGGGGGAGACAGAATCTCACTTTGTGTCCCTTGGTAGAGTGCAGTGGTGTCACAGCTCACAGCAACCTCAAGCTCCTGGACTCAAGTGATCCTCTTGCTTTAGCCTACTGAGTAGCTAGGACTACAGGCACCCAACACAATTCCCAGCTGCTTTTTTTTTTTTTTCTTTTATTTTAGAGATGGGGAGTCTCGCTCTAGCTCATGCTGGTCTCAAACTCTTGAGCTCAGGTGATCCCTGTCTCGGCTTCCCAGAGTGCTGGGATTATAGGCGTGAACCACTGTGCTGGCCTCCCTGGCTGTTTTTTAGAGATGGGGGTCTCACTCTAGCTCAGGCTGGTCTCGAACTCATGAGCTTGGGCGATTCTCTCCCCCTCACCCCACCTGAGCCTCCCAAATTGCTAGGATTACAAGAGTGAGCCACTGCACCTGGCCCAGACTTTTTTTTTCTTAGTCTGGCATGCTCCTGGCTAGTTTTTCATGTCTTGAAAAATTAGCTCAGATACCATCTACTCTTTGATGTTCCCCACAACCATCTTTTAAGTACTCAAACACAGCATCTTCATTTTTAATATTGCATCATGTGTCACTTAAGGACAGCGATACATTCTGAGAAATGTGTCACTGGGCAATTTCATCATTAGGATCTTCGAGTGCACTTACACCAACCTAGATGGTGCAGCCTATTGCTCCGAGGTTCCAAAACTGCATGGCGTGTTCCTCTGGTGGATACTGTAGGCAGTTGTAACAAAATGAAAAGTATATGTGTATCTAGACAATCTAAAGGTAGAAAAAGTATAGTAAAAATATGGTATGAAAAATAAAAAATGGTGTACCAGCATATGGCATTCGACCGTGAATGGGGCTTGCAGGACTGGAAGTTGCTCTGGGGTGAGTCATGAATGAGTGGTGAGTGAATGTGAAGGCCTAGGACATTACAATAGATTTTATTATAAACACTGTATGCGTAGGTTATACTAAACTCATAAAAAATCCTTTTCTTCTATGATCTTTGCTTACTAGAACTTTTTACAAACTTTAACATTTTTATTTTATTTTATTTGTTTGCAGTTTTTGGCTGGGCCACCACCACCTCTGGTACATGGGGCCGGCGCCCTACTCCTTTGAACCACAGGCTCCGCCCCAAATTTTAACATTTTTAAAAAGCTTTTTTGACTATTTGTAATAGCACCTAGTTTAAAACACAAACACATGTACAGCTGTACAAAAATATTTCTTATATCATTCTATATGCTTTTCTGTATTTGAAATTGTTTTTTTGGCGTGGCGCCTGTAGCACAGTAGTTACGGTGCCAGCCACATGCACTGAGGTTGGCAGGTTCCAGCCCGGCCTGGGCCAGCTGAACAACAATGACAACTGCAACAAGAAAATAACTAGGCATTGTGGCCCCCGCCTGTAGTCCCAGCTACTTGGGAGGCTGAGCCAAGACACTCACTTAAGCCCAAGAGTTTGAGGTTGCTGTGAGCTGTGACACATGGCATTCTACCGAGAGCGACATACTGAGACTGTCTCCAAAAAAAAAATTAAATAAATAAATAAAAATAAAATTGTTTATTATTTTTCCACTTTTTTGTTAAAAACTAAAACACAGACACACCCATTAGTGTAGGCCTACATAAGGTCAGGATCATCAATATCACACTGTTTTCTACCTCCACATCTTGCTTTTTTGTGTGTTCTCAATAACACTTAAATACTTCTTCAGATATTCTATAGATTTTTTTGGGGGTTGGGGGACAGAGTCTCACTTTGTGGCCCTCACTAGAGTGGCATGGCGTCACAGCTCACAGCAACCTCAAACTCTTGGGCTTAGTCGATTCTCTTGCCTCAGCTTCTCGAGTACCAGGGGCTATTGGCCTGCACCACAACTCCCAGCTGTTTGTAGAGACAGGATCTCACTCTGGCTCAGGCTGGTCTTGAACTCCTGAGTTCAGGCAATCCACCCACCTTGGCGTCCATGAGTGCTAGGATTACAGGCATGAGCCACTGCGCTCAGCCCAGGTTTGTTCTTTAGTAATTATTATTGTTCTCTATATTTCCCTATCTGTGAAATTGAACATCTTACTGGTTTTTGATAATTTGACTGTTTAGCCTCTTATATTGCTTTATCATTTTCTTTGAGCATTTTATCATTGAGTGTCTTTTTGTCACTTTATAGGAATTCTTTGTGGTTAGGGGTATTATTCCTTTTTGAAGGCTCAAATTGGGAAATGGATTCACGTCCACCAGATTTTAAAGCCCACATTCTTAATTCATACCCTTTGTGTTAAAGATGAAACAGGTGACATACAGTGTTTGGTTTTACTTGCAGTGTTTTGGTTTTTTTTTTTAATAAAATTAAAAATATATGAGATTTCATAGAAATCCTTTCTTCTGACTTCTCTCAAAGCCCCAGGAGATTTGTGAGCACTAGGTCTACACTCTGGTCTGGCAGCAGTCAGGGAACTGAGCCAAGCTGCATCCTTGAGGTTCTGGGATCTGCCGGTTCCACTGGCCAGTCAGTCCCTCCTGTCTCCTGCCTGACCTCTTGTGGTAGTTATCAGGGTTGTTTACAGCGGGGGTTGGTCATCCTCTAGACGTGTGGTGGGATCAACTCCCACCTTCTTTGAGGGTAGGAGTGGCCATGTGGACTGCTTTGGCTCATATAATGTAATGACATCCAGGCACAAGCTTTGGGCTGTCCTTGTTCTTTCCCCCTGCCATAGCAATCATGGAGACCTACTTGAAGTGAGAAGGAGGAGCCTCCTTCAGCCTGAGAGATGGGCGAGAAGAACACTGAGGCTAACTCATGTCAGACTTGTAGCATGAGCAAGAAACAATCTTGTTAACCAATGCAATGCAGTCTAGTTTCTTAGAATAGTCCAGCCCCTCAGTTTCCAGAATGTGGTCTGTGGTTCCCTGAGGGTCCCTGAGATCCTGTCAGGGGATTTGCATGGCTAGAATTATTTTCAGATTAACACTAAAATGTTATTTGCTTTCTTCACTGTGTTGACACTTTCATGATGGTGCAGAAGTAGTGGTGGGTAAAGCTGGTACATGGCCCCAGGCTGTACTTGTAGCCATTGTATTCTTCACTGCCATGCTTTCAGTTAAAAAAACCAAAACACTATTTTCTCCTAAAAGTATGTTAAAGGGGGAAAAACCTACCAATTACACTTAAGAATGAAGCAGGCAGAATTACTAGTTTTGTTAAATCTTGATCCTTAAGTGCATGTCTTCTCTGTATGATGAAGTGAAGAATAACAAGCACTTTTCTGCATAGTAAAATATAATGGTTGTCTTGAGGAAGAGCCTTGGCAATTGAGGCGCAAGCTGAACGAGTCACATTTTTCCTGAAACACCATTTTTACTTGAAAGAACAACTGATAAAACTATAGTTAGTCAGATCTGGGTATTTGGGAGACATTTTCTTGAAAATGAAGTGAAAACATCTGACACTATTTGCCAAAGATAACATTTAAGCTTTCAAGTGAAAATTAGTATTTTGGAAAATGTGTATGCTACCCTGAGCTTGCTAACTTTCCCAACACTTAAAGATTAGATCACTGGTGATATTAACAAATATGATTTTTTTCATATTATATAATGAAAATGTGTCAACATTTGGGAGATCTGCATAAGATCTGTTCAAAGTACAGGATAGACTCATGGGTTTTATTTTGCCAGTGTATGAAAAATTAATTGAAACAGTTTCAGATTTCACATTGTGCTGAATGAACTGGGTTTTGGGGTAAGTTTTATTGAGATATAATTCTCGTAGCATATAGTTCACCTGTTTTAAAAGTGTATAGCTCTGGTTTTAGTATATTCCTAGTTGATAGCCATCACCACAATCTTATTTTAGAACATTTTCATCATTTTTCTACCCCTGTCCCTGAGTCCTAAGCTATCACGAATCTGTTTTCTGTTTCTGTAGATTTGCCCATTTTAGATATCGTATAAATGGAATTATGATGTCTTTTGTGGCTGGCCTTTTTACTTAGTGTTATATTTTCACAGTTTATCCAAGTTGTACCATGTATTGGTACTTAATTTTTTTTTTTTTTTTTTTGAGACAGAACCTCAAGCTGTCACCCTGGTTAGAGTGCTGCAACCTCCAACTCCTGGGCTCAAGCGAGTCTCTTGCCTCTGCCTCCCAAGTAGCTGGGACTACAGGCGCTTGCCACAACGCCCGGCCATTTTTTGGTTGCAGCTGTCGTCGTTTAGCGGGCCTGGGCTGGATTCGAACCCGCCAGCTCAGGTGTACGTGGCTGGCGCCTTAGCCCGCTGAGCCACAGGCACCGAGCCTGGTACTTCATTTTTATGTCTGAATAATAGGCTTTTGTTTGCATCTGTCACATTATGTTTATCCATTTGTTGTTGGGGGACTTTGGGGTTGTTTCCACCATTTGAGTACTATGAATAATGTCTTTATGGGCATATGTTTACAAATTGTTTGGTTTTTTTTTTGAGACAGAGCCTCAAGCTGTTGCCCTGGGCAGAGTGCCGTGGCATCACAGCTCACGGCAACCTCCAAGTCCTGGGCTTAAGCGATTCTCTTTCCTCAGCCTCCCAAGTAGCTGGGACTACAGGCGCCCGCCACAATGCTCGGCTGTTTTTTGGTTATAGTTGTCGTTGTTTGGCAGGCCCTGGCTGGACTTGAACCTACCAGCTTGGTGTATGTGGCTGGTACCTTAGCCACTTGAGCCACAGGCACTGACCGTACAAATTCTTGTGTGGACATTTCTCTTGGATGTGTACCTAGGAGTGGAATTGCTGGGTAGATGATAACTCTGTGTTTTAGCTTCTTGGGGAACTGCACGACTGTTTTCCAAAGTGGTGGTACCTACAGTGAATTTTTAAGAAACCACACTTGTCATACTTTAGTGTGGTATTTGGTGTTGGGGATGCTATAATATTAGTATAATTATCTGCGAAAGTTATTAAAGTACTTCTCCCCTTTCTGGCTACACATCTGTGTGAGGTAGATTTTCTTCATTTGCTTCAGCCCGGACAACATATCACAACAGATTGAATGTAGAGGTAGGTGTGAGAATCCAGTTGTCTCCACTAAGCCAGACATTAAAAAGATTTGCAGAAAAATGAAGACAGTGTCCCCTTTCTCATTCATTTTCTTTTAGGGGGGGGACATATTTTGTCACAGGAAAGTGAGTTCATTATTGTTATTTTTAAATAAGTACTTCATCTAAAATAAATATTTTAAGAACTTACATTGTAATTTTCAATATGGTGAATATCAATAGCCATAACTCACATAAACGCACATATTGGGAGCCTCGGCAATTTAAAAGTTTTTTTTTTTTTTTTTTTGAAACAGAGCCTCAAGCTGTCACCCTGGAGAGAGTGCCATGGCATCCCAGCTCACAGCAACCTCCAATTCTGGGCTCAAGCGAGTCTCCTGCCTCCGCCTCCCGAGTAGCTGGGACTACAGGCGCCCGCCACAATGCCTGGCCATTTTTTGGTTGTAGCTGTCATTGTTGTCTGGCGGGCCCAGGCTGGATTCGAACCCGCCAGCTCAGGTGTATGTGGCTGGCGCCTTAGCCCGGTGAGCCACAGGTGCCGAGCTAATTTAAAAGTTTTTAAAACATTTATGTATGTATGTTAGAGCTGGGGTCTTGCTCTGTTGCCCAGGCTGGACTTGAACTCTTGAGCTCAAACAAGACTTAGGCTCCATATACCAGAGGTGGCAGGTTCAAACCCAGCCCCGGCCAAACAAGACTTAGGACACCACCTTGCCTCAGTAGTTTTTAAATAAATACAGTATTTTAAAAATTTATTTTTTTTTTTAGAGATAGGGTCTTGCTATGTTGCCTGGGCTGGACTCAAACTCCTGAGCTCTAACAGTCCTCTCATCTTTGGAGTAGGGGTCCTCGGTAATTTTTAAGAATATGAAGGGTCCTAGGACCACAAACTTTGAGCTCCACTGCCCTACCCCATTCTGACTGATACTCTCCTACATGCATTAGTTTGCTGCTTTTGTGAGGTTCTTGCTTCAGTTTTGGTTGTCTGCTATCACCAGCTCTATATGGTGAGATTTGCTTCATCTTGTCTAGCCTCAGGCCTTTCATTTGTAAAATGGAGATAGTGAGATGGAGCCTACAGGGCTGGAGGTGTTTACCCCCATTGGTTGAGAGGAGGCTATGAAAACTTGAAGGCTCCATGTGGTCCTTAGCTCTGCTTCAGTGAGACTATGAACTCATGGAGCAGATGGGGGAGCTTTTTGTCTAGAGAATAGTTGATTATCCTCTGCTGCTTTGAATTCCTCTTTTCTTTGGTTTTCATGTTAATTAATGCTTTGGGGGATAATTTAAATTGTAGAGATGGGAGGCAAGAGAAATTAATGATGATGGTGAGGATGCCATTGGGGGAGAGGGTTGGGAATGGTGAGTGGTGCCAGGCGACTTGGATGCATTTATTCAACAAATGTTTAGTGAGGCTCGGTGCCTGTGGCTCAACGGGCTAAGGCGCCAGCCACGTACTCCTGAGCTGGAGGGCCCGCCAGACAACAATGATGACCGCAACCAAAAAATGGCCAGATGTTGTGGCGGGCGCCTGTAGTCCCAGCTACTTAGGAGGCGGAGGCAGGAGACTCGCTTAAGCCCAGGAATTGGAGGTTGCTGTGAGCTGTGATGGCACGGCACTCTATCCAGGGTGACAGCTTGAGGCTCTGTCTCAAAAAAAACAAAACAAAACAAAAAAACCCCAAATGTTTAGTGAATGCCAACTGTGTGCTGGGCACTGTTCTGCTGGTGATGGCGATAGAGTGTGGGCAAAGCAGATAAAGTCCCTACTCTCTGAGAGCATATATTCTGCTAGTGGGTGAGGAGGAGAGACTACTGAAAAATGATTTCAGGTAATGATTTATGATACGAAGAAAACAAAACAGGATATGATTGAGTGGCAGGGCAGGCCTAACTATGTGAGCATTTGACCTGAGATTAAAGAAATTCCAGTTTTGCTGTCAAAAGGGTCCTTAGAGGTCCTCTCGGGTGACTAAATATTCTCATATTTGTTCAAGTGGTGCAGTTCCCAAAAGTCTGAGGACTATTTGCATAACTCCTTGAAAATACATTATCTTTAAATTAAGTAAGTATGTAAATTGGTGTCAAGACACATACTGTCTAAAGTGGTCATCTGGTGTTTTGTTTCTCTCTGAATACTAAGTTACATACATATTTCAGAACGTTTCCGCTGTGTTGCCCAAGAGAGAGGAGGGGGACAGTGACCATAATCTCACCAACCAGAGGGATCCACTGTTTACATGTATATTGGGGCACATTTTCTTCCTATCTTTTCTAATACTTTTTATTCATATAATAGGCATATTGTTTCTTCACTTAACATATAAGCATTTTCCACATCTTTAAAAGCTCCCTGTAAGTGTAATTTTTTATCACTAAAAATTTCTACTGTCAGGCTGCTGTACTTAACCATTCCCCCAATATTAGACATTTGGATTGTCTTCTGGCCTTTTCTCCCATCCCTTTTGTTGAGCCTCCTAATCAGATCTTTTATGGACAGCAAAGCTGTCCTACTTTACTCCTTACATGGGGCATTTATCTCATTTGATCCTTGTGATAACCCCCTGAAAAATACACAGCACAGTTACTTTAAAATCAAGGGCAAAGTAACAAATTAGTAAAAAAAAATTTCTGTAGCTCCTTACTATTATGAGAAAGTTCCTGGCTCTACGCCTGTAGCTCAGTGGTAAGGACTGGCCACATACACCAGGGCTGGTGGATGCCCGCCCCAGGCCTGCTAAACAACAACGACAACAATAACCAAAAAACAAACAAACAAAAAAAGACCCAGATGTTGTAGCAGGCACCTATAGTCCAGCTACTTGAGAGGCTGAGGCAGAGAATCACTTACGCCCAAGAGTTTGAGGTTGCTGAGAGCTGTGACACTATGGAACTCTACCAAGGGCGACTCTCAAAAAGTAAAAAAAGAACCCGTATGTATATGTTTTGCTTGTGTTTGCTCCCGCATTGTACCCTGTATGGGCGTCGGTCATAGTATCTACAGGGATTGATTGCCTGATTTATGTACCTCTTTATCAATAGCTCTGAAGGCTCTTTGAGACTAGAGAATCTAACTACCTTAGGTTTATCCTTAGCATTTTGTAAGAATTAGATGCCTTTGAATCTTGAATGAAAAAAATGGATATATATATATAAGGGACAAAGCTTAAAATTGAGATAACTTGCTAAGACAGGTGGAACAGTTTAGGAAACTGTACAAAACCCCCTAGCTGATGGAGGAATACCCCCAACACCTCTTTAGCACATACTTTATAAGACTAAGCCTTGAGAAAAGCAAATGCTGCCATTAGGTCATCTCTGCCTCATACTCACATTCTCCTTTTGGCAAGGACTTGAATATTCATGTTGCAAACAAGTTCAAGTGCTGGGAGAATTGCTTTCCTGTTTACCAGGAATGTTGTTATGTAGCAGAGCTCCTTCCAGGATGCACTTGTCTGTGAACTCATGTTTTCTTTCAAGAAGAGTAACAGGATAGCTTAGGAGTAATGTTAAGAGCACTTTTAACCTTGTAAGATCCAGTTTACTGTACTTTGATCAGCCTCCTTATAGTTTTCATGGCTATTAATTTATCTAGGGCAGCATTTGCGGCTCAATTTAGTTTGCACATAGCTTGATTATGCCGTTAACTGATAAGAGTCCCGGCAGAGCAGAAGAGAATGAATTTACAGGTAGTTAAGCAGCGTGCACCTAAGTGATTTGTACCATAGTCCCAAGACGCCTGCACTTAGCTCCTCTTCTTGCACTAATGGAGAAATACAGATGTTGTTTTTGTATAACTTGTCCTGTTCCTGCTAGTGCCAGTTCTTTCTTCTAAAAGAAAAAGGAGGGGCGGAACAGAAATTAAAGCTACTGTCAAGGACGGTTTTATACTTAGTAAATTAAAGAACAAAATCCAGTTTTGGTGGGGTTGTGGTAAAATTGTGAACATTGTTATTTAGATGCTGGTCAAGTAATACCAGCAATGGTAAAATTTGGGGGGAGTTATTTGGCAATGTATAGCATTTGCTACAAATTATTCAAGAGAATAAAAAGAAAGCTCCACATTTTATTGCAGTACTATCTATGATAAGAACAACCTGGGCCTAATGTTGATCTATAGAGCATGTGTTTACTGAATTATGGCACATCAACATGATGGATTATTATGTGGCCTTGAAAATGTGATTACCAAGATAATGTAGGTACTTGGAAATGTTTGCTATCCAATTAGTGTCAAGAAGAGCTGAATGCAAAGCATCCTAATTTGTATAAATGCTGAGGTCAAAGGCTAGAAGTTAATATGCAAAGACAAATATAATTTTATTTAAATGATGGGATTGTGGACAGTTTTTGTCTTTAATGTTGGTAATGTTTTCTTTCAAGTAACATTTTATTTTGGAATAATTATAGAATGAAAGTAAAGTTGCAAGGATAGTACAGACTTACCATGGACTCTTAGTTTCTTCTGTTAATGATAATCATGTTTTTAATAATGTTATTATTTTTTATTTTTCTGCAGTTTTTAGTTGGGGCTGGGCCTGGACCCACCACCTCTGGTATATATGGGGCCGGCACCCTACTCCTTGAGCCACAGGCGCTGCCCTTAATAATGTTATTTTATTTTGAATTAAAAATAAGAATATTCTAAAAATAATTAAAATAATTTTAATAATCCAAAATGTCCCTCCCATATAAATAGTTTGTGGTCTAGTAGGTTCCCCTTATCTGTTCTGAGACCCATAGTGGGTACGTGAAACCATGGGTATGCAGTACTGAACCCTCTATCTGCTGTTTCTTCTGTCCGATAACTAAGTGGCTACTCAGTGACTAATGTTTGAGTAGCATGTATCATATGGGCGTGCTGGACAAAGAGATGATTTTATTACGATAAGCAGAATGGTGCCAGGTTTAAAACCTTCTAGTTTATTTCTAGAATTTTCCATTTAATGTTTTTGGATCACAGTTAACTGCAGGTAACTGAAATCACAGATAAGGAGGGACTGCTGTGTATCTTTCCATACCTTTATCTCAGCTGTTATAAATTTCCGTGTGTATATTATTAGAACTATCATACATAATGTCTGATGATACGCATGTTATTCTGCAGCTTATTTTTTCATTTAATAATATACTGTGAACATCCATGGTCTGCAACCCGGTCTCTGTATTAAAGTCATCTAGGTACTTTGAAAATACTGAGTCCTGGGCCTCAACCACACAGAATTTTTCCTGATTGCAGACGGGTTTGGAAATCACTTTGTTTTCAGCCCCCCAGGTTTGTGTCTCGGTTTGATAATAATACAGTAGTATGAGTATTTGTTCAGTCATTTTATGTTCCTGGGTTTTCAGGCTTTTTATGCCATTTAAACAATGCTGTAGTAAATATCGCTGTGCACCCTACACAGTGTTTTCTGTAGGGCGGATCTCAAAAATGTTTGCTGGGCCAAAATGTTATGTCAATATCCATTTTTAAAATACTAATAGCTCTTCCCACATTATTTTCTTTTCTTTCTTTTTTTTTTTTTTAAAGCTAAAGGACTTTATTATTTTTTATTTTTATTTATTTATTTATTTTTTGAGACAAATCCTCAAGCTGTCACCCTGGGTAGAGTACTGTGGCATCACAGCTGACAGCAACCTCCAACTCCTGGGCTCAAGTGAGTTTCCTGCCTTCGCCTCCCAAGATCTGGGACTACAGGCGCCCACCACAACGCCCGGCCATTTTTTGGTTGCAGCCGTCATTGTTGTTTGGCAGGCCTGGACTGGATTCTAACCCGCCAGCTCAGGTGTACGTGGCTGCCGCCTTAGCCATTGAGCCACAGGCACCGAGCCTTTTTTTTTTTTTTTTTTGAGACAGAGCCTCAAGCTGTCACCCTGGATAGAGTGCAGTGCCATCACAACTCACAGCAACCTCCAATTCCTGGGCTTAAGTGAGTCTCTTGCCTCCGCCTCCCAAGTAGCTGGGACTACAGGCGCCCACCACAACGCCCGGCCATTTTTTGGTTGCAGCCGTCGTTGTTTGGCGGGCCCGGGCTGGATTCGAACCCACCAGCTCAGGTGTATGTGGCTGGCGCCTTAGCCCGCTGAGCCACAGGCGCAGAGCCCCACGTTATTTTCTTGAAGAAATCTTAGTAAGTACAAAGCTTTTCATCAAATGTTCAAGGATAGTCTTTTTTACTTAAAAAGTAACATATGACAGATCATCCTTAATGCTAAAAACCACAAAACTCTGTTAGGTGTTTAAAGTACATTAGAATCCTTTGAGAAATAAGTCTTTTATAATTGTTTTGTTTTCCAGTAATCAGTTGAAGCATTCGGAAGATGGCTATCTTCTGCTTGGCTGTTTTCTGGCACCTGAGCAGCTCCCTTCTTAGTTTTTTCAGTGGTACAGAAAAGATAGTTTTGAAAGCTGCCTCCTACCTGAATCGCCTCCAGGGCAACTCTTCCCTTTGCCTGTCTGGGTGAAGGGCTGGCTGGCGAAAGTGTGTTCTGTAAAGAAGCACGTCGTAGGGTTACAACATACTCAGTGTTCCTTCCCAGAAGAAGCTTGCAAGTTGACATGCTTCATCTCGCCCCTAAGTCACCTGCCTGATGGAGCTTTCCCATGTGTGTTTCGCCTGAGTACCTGTTACTGCAGCTGGAGGGACATCGTGCTCTAGATAACAGGCACAAAAAAGTTCCCTCTTCTCTTTTAAAAGTATATTCAAATTTTCTGTTCTGTTCCGTGATATAGTTGTTTTATTAAGAAAAGTATTTTGTGGGCGTTACCTGTGGCTCAGCAAGTAGGGTACCAGCCTCATATACCAAGAGTGGCGGGTTCAAACTTGGCCCCAGCCAAACTACAAAAACAAAAAGAAAAAAGAAAAGAAAAGTATTTTAGGCTCGGCACCTGTGGCTCAAGCAGCTAAGGCGCCAGCCACGTACACCTGAGCTGGCAGGTTCGAATCCAGCCCGGCCCGCCAAACAACAATGACAGCTCCAATCAAAAAATGGCCGGGTGTTGTGGTGAGTGCCTGTAGTCTCAGCTACTTGGGAGGCGGAGGCAGGAGACTCGCTTGAGCCCAGGAATTGGAGGTTGCTGTGAGCTGTGATGCCACGACACTCTACCCAGGGCGACAGCTTGAGGCTCTGTCTCAAAAAAAAAAAAAA
>CAUYRH010068681.1:0-48292 GCA_963574655.1 Perodicticus potto
ATATAAATGTCTTCATATAGTGATTTAAAGGCCATGAAGGCTATGTTAAATAGTTTAATGAAAATATTTTAGATTGTATATAAAGTCAGCACATTGTGCCCCATGATTGCACCAATGTACACAATTATGATTTAATAAAGAAACAAAACAAAACAAACAAACAAAAAGATTAAGTTTTAGATACGTAAGGTTGTAAAATACAGTGCTTGGCATAAAATCGGCTCTCATAAATGTTTAGGAGTACACAGAATAGTTACTCATAAATATTATTTACAACATAAGAAAAAAATCAGAAGATAAATTATGCTAATGCTAACCCACCCACATTACAGATGATTAGATTTGGATGCAGAATTAGATCTGAAACATCTTTTAAAACATACGCAGGGCAGAGAAATTAACATTCATGTGCCTTGAGAATCTTAAGTTTTCTCATTCCTGACTTCTGGTATAAAGTTTGTAATATAGCAAGTTTTTTATAAACTCTCTTTTCTTTTGGTTTTATTTACTTCTAGTGAACAAACAAACCAACAGCATTGTCTACAATATTGGTAATTAAAGCTACTGGGAGATGGAGCAATAAAAATGAAACATAGGCCCTCGTTGTCAGAGGGAAGCCTGAAACTAGGAGCTGATATAGTGAATCTAGAAACGAAGAAGACTGATGTTGTTGCAGTGTCCTTAAATGGTTATTTCCTTTGAAACTAGTGGACATCAACCAAAAAGGAATTATGGCATAGTTATCTCACCCTTTTGCTAAATCAAAATTGGAGAAATTATCTAGGGCATTCAGCTATCCTCTGGAGAACATAACTGTTTCTTAATTACCTAACTAGAAGACTCATGTGCCCCTGGAGAATTCTTGCAAAACATTATAGAGAGTTTATGTGAGCAGCCTTCTCCAGTGGCAAATGCCTCACGGTGATTCTCTTAACTTGAGACCAGTTCTCAGGTTCTGATGTGCCTATCGTCCCCCCATAGCTTCTTCCTCTCTCCAGTTCCTTTCTACTACCACTAATCTGGGTAATATTCTAACTAGTATCCTGGCCCCCAGCCTCCCGTGAGTTCATAAAGCACAGTTCTAACCAAGTCAGTTTTACTCAGATACTTTTAGTGTCTTCTCACGCCCCCACACAATGAAGTACAAACTCCTCTGAAGGATACTTCAGGCCGTCCATGATCTGACTTTAACTTATGTTCAAATCTCATCTCCTCAGACTTTAGGCTGTACTACAGGGCCATAGTGATCAAAACAGCATGGTATTGGCACAAAAATAGAGACATAGACATCTGGAACTGAATAGAAAACCAGGAGATGAAACTAATATCTTATAGCCACCTGATCGTTGATAAACCAGAAAAGAACATACACTGGGGGTAAGAATCCCTAGTCAATAAATGGTGCTGGGAGAACTGGATAACCACATATAAAAGACTGACACTGGACCTGCACCTTGCTCCACTCCCTAAAATTGATTCAAGATGGATAAAAGAAGACGGCGCCCATGCTCAGTGGGTAGGGCACTGGCCACTTACACCGAGGCTGGCAGGTTTGAACCCGGCCCTGGGTTCAAGCTAGAACAACAATGACAACTGCAACAAAAAGAAAAATAGCTGGGTGTTGTGGTGGGTGCCTGTAGTCCCAGCTACTTGGGAGGCTGAGGCAAGAGAATTGCTGAAGTCCAAGAGTTTGAGGTTGCCGTGAGCTGTGATGCCACAACACTCTACCAAGGGTGACAAAGTGAGACTCTGTTTCAAAAAAAAAAAAGATGGATAAAAGATCTAAATCTAAGACGTGAAACAATAAAAATCCTCAAAGAAAGTGTGGGAAAAACCCTTGAAAGTATCAGTCTGGGGAAAGACTTTATGAAGAAGACTCCAGTGGCAATTGCAATAAGAACAAAAATAAACAAATGGGACTTAATTAAACCGAATAGCTTCTTTACAGCTAAGGAGAAAACAACCATAGGAAATAGACAACCATCAGAATGGGAAAAGATATTTGCATATTCTGAATTGGACAAAAGCTTGATAACTAGAATCTGCACAGAACTCAAATTAAGCAACGAAAAAAGAGCCAACAATCCGTTACATCAATGGGCAAGTGAGATGAATGAACCTTCTCTAAAAAAGACAGATGAATGGCTAATAAGCATGAAAAAATGCTCATCATCCCTAATTATCAGAGAAATGTGAATCAAAACCACCCTGAGATACCACCTAACGTCAGTGAGAATGGCCCACATCACAAAGTCCGATAGCTGCAGATGCTGGCGTGGATGTGGAGAGAAGGGAACACTTTTACACTGCTGGTGGAACTGCAAACTAATACGATCTTCTTGGAAGGAAGTATGGAGAATCCTCAAAGAACTCAAATTAGTCCTCCCATTTCATTCTGCAATCCCAGTACTGGACATCTACCCAGAAGAAAAAAAATCATTTTACCATAAGGACATTTGCTCTAGACTGTTTATTGCAGCTCAGTTTACAATCACCAAAATGTAGAAACGACCTAAATGCCCACCAACCCAGGAATGGATTAACAAGCGGTGGTATATATGTACCATGGAATACTATTCAGCCACTAAACAAGATGGTGACTTTATATCTTTTGTATTAACCCGGATGGAGTTGAAACACATTCTTCTTAGTAAAGCATCACAAGAATGGAGAAGCACGAATCTCTACTAGGACAACTGATGCTAGTACCTGGTGGGGGGTGGGGGAATGAGGGAGGGAAGAGCGGGAAAGAGGGAGAAAGCTGGGGGGGTCACAGTGTGCGACACACCTCTTGGGGTTGGGACACAATTACAAGAGGGACTTTACCTAACAAGTGCACCCAGTGTAACCTGGTTCTTTGTATCCTCCATGATTCCCCAACAATAAATAAAAAATAAAATAAAATAAAAATTAAAAAAAACCCTAACAAATCTCATCTCCTAGGTCTCCTATATCATAGCCCTTATCTTTATCATTATCCTTCACCTCATGCATTCATTCAACAAACATTGTAAAAGTGCCACAATCGGGTAAAGAGCTGGAGGATGAGCAATACATGGCTTCTCCTCCCAGGGAGCTCAGAATCTGGGGCTGGGTTAAACACATAAACGAAGGTTACTGAATAACACAGTTAGATTTGTTTGCTAAACATTCAATGAAAATTTAACAGGAACACACAAACACATGGAGAAGGGAGTGTCTAACTTTTCCTGGAGTCAGCAGAAGCTTCAAAGAGGAAGTGACATGAACTGAATCTGGAGAGGTCAGAAGACGGCCTCCAGATGGGGAGATTTCAGGCCAGAACAAAGTCCACATGCAGGCAAAAAAAGGCTGGAAGGGGCAAAGCACATGTGGTCTTGCTGGGATGGCTCCTGTGGTTGGAGCGTGGCTATAACATCCTTGGAAGAAACCCCTCTCTGTCCCCAATTCCCAGCACACACCTTCTATGTCCCTTTGACTCAATTCATCCTTCAGAGGTCACTTTCTTAAAGAGGCCTTTCTTGTTAGGCCAATCAATGTTAGTCCCCAGTTATTTACTTTAATAATGCCATGTACCTTTTTTTTTTTTTTTTTAACACAAATAATTGTAAGTAAATAATTACCTGGATATGTATTCAGTGCCTGTTTCTCCTCCCCTGTCCCTACCTTTAGACTTTAAGGTCAGCAGAGGCAGACTCATGCCTGACCAGGTCACTTCATATCCCCAGTGCCCCGTGCAGTGCCAGGCATACAGTAGGTGACCAGAAATAAATATTTTTTAGTGAATAATGATGTACATTTACAAACATTTTTCTTTTTTGGAGTTTGACTATATTACTCTTAAATATGGGGTAAAACATTTCAGAATTCAGAAAGTATTTCCAGCTCCACTGGCTCTGTTCCTCTTCTTGGCTGATGACCAACAACATGCATTAGACTCCTTTATTCCTGCCTCACTCACACACACACAGACTTACACTCACACAGATTCTCATACTCATATTTCTCTATTTATTTCCTACTTGCCTCCAGAAGCCAATACAGTAGACTCTCTATAAGCTGACCACCCAAGGGCTATAATGAACTGGTAAACATATGGAGGTGGTCAACATAAAGGGCTAGGCCTACTGTACTGATAGGCACATAGGGAGCATGTCCAGTCTATGAAAATCAGGTCAACTTAAGGAGGTAATCAATGTAGGGAGGTGCTCAACTATGCAGGTTCTACTGTGTTTATGTATCAAGGGGATATTGACCTGGTTAGGAAATCCTGTTCCAGCAGAATCTTGAATATTTGCTTTATAAATTCAGCAATGCAAGGGCGTATTTTATACTTCAAAATATTTAGAATTGCCTGGGTTCAAAAAAAAAAAACAGGAATGCAGTTAAAAACATCCCCAAATCTCTTAAAAATCCTAAATATAGAGAATATGAATATCAAGAACTTGATGTCTTACAGCTCGTCTAGACTTCTAAACATTATGAAATAGAGCTCTTAGAACCTCTTTCACCAATTTCATTGGTGTGTTTGTCTTAGAAAGCATGCCCCAAGCGGCTCCAGAGATAAGGATTTATGCACATGTGATTTCTTTCTTTTTCTTTTAGAGACAGAGTCTTCATTTTATCACCCTCAGTAGAGGGCTGTGGTGTCACAGCTCACAACAACCTCCAACTCCTGGGCTTAGGCGATTCTCTTGCCTCAGCTTCCTGAGTAGCCGGGGCTACAGGCGTCCGCCACACCACCTGGCTATTTTTTGTTGCAGTTTGGCCGGGGCCGGGTTTGAACCCGCCACCCTTGGTATATGGGGCCGGCACCCTACTCACTGAGCCACAGGCGCCGCCCACACATGTGATTTCTTAAGGAAATACTCTCTGAGTCAGACTGGGAAGGGAGAGGGAGTTATTAACCAGGAGGAGAGCAAACCCAGCAGAGGTATAATGTCACGTTGTCTTTCTAGACGGCAGTTCTGACCTGATCCTGGATGAAAGGAAAATCTGGGGCTCAAGTAATGCTTCAGAGCTTTTCCTTCTTTTTTTAAAAAGTTTTCTTTCTTACTTATGACAAACAACTACATTTTAAAAGGTATTTTCTTTCTTATTTAAGACCAACAGCTTCAGAGTTTTTCTGAGATAAGGCAGCTGGGCTTTCATACTCCCCACCCACCCCATTCCATGCCCATGTCTGTCATTGGGCAAGGATTGTCCTGGGGAGAAGTAAATATCCAGACATTTCTTATTCTCTGACTGTGGGGGCAAACCAGCTCCAGTAGCCTAGGACTAGTTCACCAAAGAAGTTGCAGGTGCTGGATGTTAGAAGCAAAAGCATGAGCGAGGCTCTACAAAAAGAAAAAATCATCTTCAAGGGGATCTGGCTGGAGTTCCAGACAGTGCCCACTACAATGTTGATGGCTCTCAAAATTTCTTAATCTGAATTTCAGTCACACATAGCCAACCGCTTACTTGACATTTCTCCTTGGATAGCTGTATCAGTTACTTGTTGCCACAATAATGTTGTGTAACACACAGCCGCAAAACCTCAGGAGCATACAATAACAATAGCAAACTGTTATTTTTGCTCATAGTCTGTGGATCAGCTGAGTAGTTCCAATGATTTGAACCAGGCTTTGTAGGGCTCCCTCGTGCCTCTGTCATTGGCTGTGGGTTTGTCAGGTGGCTGGGCTTCCTCAAATGTCTGGGGCCTCAGGAGGACAATTGAGGTGACTCTACTCTGATTCACATGTCTCATCTTCCAGCAGGCTGGCCTGGACATTTTCTCATGGCAAATATGAGAGAGAAAGAGAGAGAGAGAGAGAGAGAGAGAGAGAGAGAGAGAGAGAGAGGACACATTGGCTTTTATGGGTTGTTAAAAGAAAAGATCTAAACAAATTTAACAGAGTTTAATTGAGCAAAGAATGAATCACAAATAGGACAACCCTTAGGACTGGAAGAGGTTCTAAGAGCTCCACTTCATAACATGGACCGGCAGCATCTATAGAGAAGACAAAAGTGAGGTATAGAACAGCTTGATCAATTATAGCTCAGCAACCAATCTGCAAATGCTTTATTTGAACGTGGTCTGATCATTTTGACCACCTGTGATTGACTGCAGCTCTGGCCATTTGTCACCAAAATATACCCCTAAGTTAAGCTTCCAATTAGTTTATATACTAAGTTGGGTTGCAGTTTATTACAGAGAGACTCAAACTATGGAAACAAATTCAGGGAAAATTTAATTTAACAAGGCTTAGGCCCTGAACTGGCAACTGTTGCTATCACCATATTCTATGGGCAAAAGAAGGTCACACGACTTGGTTCAAAAGGTGGAGAGTTAGACTTCACCTCTGATGGAGAAGCTTTAAAGTTCATTTCTGTAATTAGCCTACTGCAATGTTTAATAGGCATCTACATTGAAGGTGGCAGTTGAGCAGAGTTCTATTGCTAAAAAAGACTCATAGGAGCCAAACAGGGATGCTTATGAATCTACAATTTATTACAGGGAAAGGGTACAATATGGCAGCAATACTCAAGTAAGGGCATGCATCATAGCGAAAGGGTATGCAGTCCCATACAGGGGTTCAGAGAGGCCAGGTGCAAGTTCCAATCATCCTCCCTCTGTAAGGGCTATGCTGGGTGTGCTCTCTCCCAGATCAGGAAACACTGATGTGTATGCAGAACACAACACAATCAGAGTTCCCCAAATGGAGTCTTGGCTAGGGTTTCTTATATACCATAGGCATCACATGGGCATTTGCTCCCATGCAACCAGGCCCAATGGCAGAGCCTTAGTAGGGGTGAGGATGAGGGTTAGGGGGCAGGAGGGGTGTGTTCACTCAGAAAGTCTATGGATCCATGGGTAAAAAGCAACACTATCATCCAGTGTGTTCTGTGTCTTCACAGACGAAAATGTTGTGCAGTTATAGTTCTCATTTCAGTAAAAGAATTCAGGCTAGTTCTAGACTTGCTAGGTTCACCCCTCAGAGAACAGTATCTCAAACATAACACCTTCAAAGTTGAGTTCTTGATATTCCCCCCAGATGTTTCCGTATCATGTTTTTTTTTAAATTAAATCATAGCTGTATGACCCCCAGCAATTGTGGGGTACAATGTGCTGGCTTCATATAC
Source organism: Perodicticus potto (assembly GCA_963574655.1). Taxonomy (NCBI): domain Eukaryota; kingdom Metazoa; phylum Chordata; class Mammalia; order Primates; family Lorisidae; genus Perodicticus; species Perodicticus potto. The sequence continues at coordinate 7,102 of CAUYRH010068681.1, forward strand.
AATCTGAAACATTTTCATCAAACTGTTTAATATAGACTTCATGGCACTTCCCTAGTTATTGTATGAAGACATTTGTATTCTGCATTTAGTAAGTTTCATCTGTACCCTTATAAGAAGCACCATAGATGTGATCCCACCAATTACCCTCCCTCCACTCACCCTCCCCTCTCTCCTCCCTTCCCGTGCCCCTTTCCCCATATTCTTGTGTTCTAATTGGGTTATAGCCTTCATATGAAAGCTATAAATTAGCTTCACAGTAGGGCTAAGTACATTGGATACATTTTCTTCCATTCTTGAGATGCTTTGCTAAGAAGAACATGTTCCAGCTCCATCCATGTAAACATGAAAGAGGTAAAGTCTCCATCTTTCTTTAAGGCTGCATAATATTCCATGGTGTACATGCACCACAATCTATTAATCCATTCATGGGTCAATGGGCACTTGGGCTTCTTCCATGACTTAGCAATTATGAATTGGGCTGCAATCAACATTACGGTACAGAAAGCTTTGTTATAATGTGACTTTTGGTCTTCTGAATATATACCTAGTAGAGGAATTGAAAATCTACTACAAAGCCACAGTAATCCAAACAGCATAGTGGTGGCATAAAAACAGACACCGAGCAGTGGGGCTGAATTGGGATTCCAGAAATAAATCCATGCATTTGAGTCAGCTAATATTTGACAAATGTGCTAAAAACACACAAAAGAAAAAGGACAGTCACTTCAATCAATGGCATTAAGAAAACTGGATATCCACAGGCAAAAGAATAACATTCGACCCTCCCCTCACACCATATACAAAAATCAACTCATGATGGGTGAAAGACTTAAACATAAGCTCTGAAACTTTAAAACAATTTGAAGAAAACGTGGGAGGAAGGCTCCATGACATTGCTCTGGGCAAATATTCTTTCGGACGTGACTCCAAAAGCACAACAAAACAACACAAAATAAACAAATGGGATGATAGCAACCTAAAAAGACTCTTCACAGCAGAGGAGATGAGCCACAGAGTGAAGAGAAACCTACAGAGGGGAGAAAACATTTGCAAACTGTCCATGTGATACAGGACTAACAGCCAAAATGCAGAAGGAATTCAAACAACTCAAAACCAAAAAGTAAAAATAAATAATCTGATTGAAAACTTCTCAAAAGAAGACAAAGGGCCAACAAGTATATCAATATCAAAAATGCTCAACATCACTAATTATCAAGGAAATACAAATAAAAATGAGACATCACCCCACACCTGTTAGAACAGCCCTTATCAAAAAGATGTAAAGCAGCAAAAGAAAGTGGAGAGCTGGAAACCACTGCACACTGTTACTGGAAATGTAAATTATGAAACTCAGTATGGAGGCCCCTCAAAAAATTAAATATAGAACTACTGTATGATCTAGTAATCCCACTAAGGAGTGTGTAAGTAAAGGAAATGAAATCAGCATGTCCAAGAGAGCTGCACTCCCATGGTCTCTGCAGCATTACGATAGTCAATCTACATTTCCATCAAAGGATGAATGGATAAAGAAAGAGTTCTAATTTGGGCTTAAGCAACATGGTGAGACCCTGTATCTACAAAATTGTAAACATTAGCCGAGCATGGTGGTGCACACCTGTGGTCTTAGCCACTCGGGGAGGCTGAGGCAGAAGGATTGCTTGAGCTCCGGAGACTGAGGCTGCAGTGAACTATGTTTGTGTCACTGCAGGTGACAGAGTGAGAGCCTGTCTCAAAAAAAAAAAAAAAAAAAAAAAAGTTGTATATATACATAATGGAACACTATTCAGCATCAAGAAAGAAGGAAATCTTGTATTTGTTGCAATATGGATGAATCTGGAGATTAAGCCAGACATGGAAAGACAAACACTATGATCTCACTCGTATACGGAATCTGACAGATTAGAACTCATGTAAGCAGAGAATAGAGATGGTTACCAGGGGCTGGGGGTGGGGCATTATGAAGATAATTGGTCAGAAGGTGTAAAATTTCAGTTAGCTATGAGGAATATGTTCAAGAGATCTACTGAACGAAATGGTGATGGTACTTAATAACAATGTATTATACTCTTGAAAATAACTAAGAAACTGTAAGTATGTAATGCATATGCCTATATGTATGTAACGCATATGTTCATCAGCTTGAGTTAGCCATTTCACAATGTGTATGTATTTTAAAACATCATGCCAGTGTGATAAATATATGCCATTTAAAATTGTCAATTAAAATAATTACATAAGTTAAACAATTGATTTTAAAAATAATTTTTAAAATCCCTTCCAGAGATTCGAATTGTTCTAAAGTGAAACTTAGCCCTCCTTGTTCTTTAAATGGCTCTCCAGTGCAGTGAGGGCTTAAAATCATTGCTTTGGATGGAGGGAAGTTAAAAGCAGATGTTGAAGTAGTCCTGGTAGGAGATAAAGGAATCCTACATGGTTTCAGGGGTGGAAATGGGCAGAACTTACCAATTAATTAAAAGTTGAATGCAAATAAAAAACCCGCCTAGGAAACAAAGACCAGGTTAGCTTGCGGAGTGAATGGGAAATGGCTGAGGTCTTAGTACTTGATTGGCCAAGACTGTGAGTCCCGCCAACCAGAGAGGAAATGCAAGAAAGTGGAAGGAAGATAAAGGGAGGAAAAGGCTAAAAGTAAAATAAAAAGAATTTTCGAGTGTTAACCTCAAAAATCCCAGTTTTGCTAGTACTGAAAAAAGTGTTAACATAGGTTCCTTCCCATCATGTATGTCTTTAATTCTGCTCCAGTAGTTAAAAACCAGGGTGCCTGGCCTCAGATTCCATATTCATCATCTCTACTCTAGACTATATCTTTTTCTATTTTTATGTTGATGAAAAAGGGACTCAATTAAAAACCAAATAATAAATTAAAAATAGCAAGGAATAGCACTCCTGTAGGAGCTGTAAGATACTCTAAAGATCAAGCCTACCCCTGTCAATCCTTTTATTCCATGTAGTCTGCACTGAAGCCTATTCTTTTCAAAACCTTTTTGAAGAACAAAGAATTATAGAGGCAGTGTGTCTGCATTGCCAGGAAAAAAATGTTGAAATTTCAGATCACATGGACTTCTGCTAGTATCTAGGAAGACAAAAAATAAATAATGTTTCCAGGTTTATTCTGGATTATCAGTGTTGATTCCACAAATACCCAGTCTCCTCTTATAGAATTATATTACGAAAGGCAAGATGCTTGTTCTAAATCCCTTTGTTTTAGTGCCAGCAAGTTCACGTAAAAATGTATCTACATCTTTATTTTAAACATATTTCTGTTGGCTACTGAGAGCCTGCACTCTGTCATGGTATACTACCTGATGTTAATGGAAACATCAAGGTGTTCCCTGTACACAAACACATCCCCTGATGAGAACTTGTGAATTTTAAACCTTAGAGGAAAAGAAGAAACTAGATCAAATGCGAAGCCCACACTGTTGACATTCTCAAATTAAGAAAATATATATGGTACAGTACTGACTCCTGTAATATACAAATGTTTCATTTCCACTCTGACTGAATATAACAGCAGGTGGTAAAGTGGCATTACAAGCCAGTCACTTACACTTTAAGCCCAAAGGCAAAAACATCCATTCTATCTGCAGAGTTCTCTTAAGTTATTCTGTTGCCTCTTCTACACATAACCCAAAAAAAAAAAAAAAAAGTAAAAATAAAAAATGTTCTATTACCTCCGAAGGCAAACAAAATGACTAATGATAATATGTCTCTTTTTCATTCCTAAATTGCTTTCTATAGTGTTTTGGCCCAAATCACGGGCGAACCTGGAACAGCACTTTGCATACTCTAAATGCTTTAGTGATTGTAAGTGTTATTTTCCTTAATAACATCATAATTCAGAACATAGTACATAATGGGCACAATTTTTAAAAATAATACTAAAATAGTTGCATGAATTAGGTATTAATGTCTGGCCTTCACATAAGTTTCCTTGCATCACCACCACCGTAAGTTTACCAATTTACTAATTGAAGCATATTAACTGCTTAATACTGATACTAAACAGAACCAATGCTTTTTGTCAAGCAAAGTCTATTTTTCAGTTAAGGTAAATTTGTTTCATCATGAATTTATAATGGTTTTTATTTGTTGAACTAAACAGACTCCCATTGCTAGCCCAAATGAAGCCATTATACAATTTGGAAAAAGCCACCTCTTACCCGAGACACAGTAATGACATCTACCAGAAAGCAGTCACAATAAATACACAAACACATGATGGCTATAAACATGAACGGCGCCCACCTACACCTGTGCAATGCATAGCCTAATCTATTAGGTTATGTCAACAACATTAGCAAGAAACATTTCCTAATTCATAAAGCACGGAAATACAGCGCACTCTGCAAGGAGATACTGAGACGGGCTTTCAAAATAACAAACATGCACTTGTGAAGAGATGATTTATGAAACACCATTTTTGATCAAAGGAACCAGTAATCATTAAGGACATGATAGGAAATCAGCTACTTCTTTCTTTACAGAGGATATAGCAAAAAACAAATGGACTTAGGTTAGAAGTGTTACGGTTATAAATTTTTTCTGACAAGAGAGCTATTCAACATTCAGGTAATGTGCCAAGAAAGTCTCTTTACTGAGCGTAGTTCTCGGCTGTGCTGTTCATTGGAATCAATTGAGAAGCTTTTAGAAATACTGATACCTGGGCCCATTCCAGACCAATTCTCTCCAAGTCTCCAGGGATGAGGCTCAGGCATCAGTCTTCTTTGGAAGTTCTCCAAGAGATGTTGAAGATCCAGCAGGGTTTAAAACCTTCCACATAGATGATTTTAGGAACAGTATTCCTACCCGAGATAGACCCTTGGATGATAATTCTTCAATGTGAGTGTGTATCAGAAACACCAAAGGGTTTCATAAAATAAGATCGCTGGGCATCGCCTCCAGCGGTCATGACTCAGTACTTACTGATGCTTCTGGTCAAGGACCACATGTTAACATCCCAAGGTCTAGAAACTTACTACTCAAAACGTCTTGGATGGCAACAGTGATGTCACCAGAAGCCTGTCAGAAATGGAGAATTGGGTCCCACCAGGGAATCAATACCTAAAGTTTAACAAGATCCTCAGGTGATTCATATAAAAATTGAAACTTGAGAAGCACTAGTCTAGAGCATTGACCAATTAAAAAGTCTACTGGGAAAAGGAAGACTATAAATGGGGATGAAATAGAGTTTGGACTTTCAAATAACTGAAGAGCGTATATTCTGAAAACTTCAGGTTGACCAACAAGTTCCCAGGTGGGAATGCAGGTCCAGTGTCACCAAATATTCTAATATTTTAGGAATGCTAATGGGGAAAGGGAAAGAAAGCTAGTAATCTGGATTTGTATGAGAACTCTCCCAACTGTAAAATATTAGCAATTAGTTCAAAGGTTTTGTAACACATTCAAGATCAAATAAAATATCTCTTTCTGCCATTATTTGATCTCTACCTTGTCTATTTGTGACCTCTGACCTGGAAAGAGTCAATCTTGAATGAGTTACAGTTTTTTTAAAAAATCACTGGAAAAGTCCTCAGAGCTCTTTCTTTAAATGATGTATTTGGTAACAGTTCATTATTTTCCACAGGGCACACTTCTACCTGATACTAACTCAGCAAAGCAAAAGAAATACATACATACTTGACAGGGCACTTTGAAATACAAGTGAGGGAAGAAATTACTTGCAGCTGTAAGGTAGGAAGCAAGAGAGGTGCTGAAATGGCTCAGGAGTAACTCTGAAAATCCTGAGAGGCAGGAGAAGGCAACCTCAAAATGAGAAAGGTTGAGGCATTTGATGGTGTCTACTGGTAAATACACCCACAGACACCAAAACGTTTCTAATCATAAGCCTTTCAGAGTAGAATAAAAGCAGTTGTGTATTCTGTGTGTAGAATTTATTTATTTATTTATTTATTTTTATTTTTTCTTTCTTTTGCTGGTTTTGGCTGGGGCTGGGTTTGAACCCGCCACCTTCGGTATATGAGGCCGGCGCCCCACGCCTTTGAGCCACAGGAGCTGCCACGTGTAGAATTTATTTTCGCTTATTAAAGAAGATGTGATAAAATGACCTCAGTTCTATAATTCCTCCCCATCTATATGATAGCATTCAATCCTATCGTTTTCTCTAAAAAGCACTTTGAAAAAAAATTCCCAACAGAGGCAGACAACATGCTCAATGTAGACATTGTAATGATTTCTTAGTCACTGAATGTTTTCCTTTAAACTTTCATATAATCACTTGCTAGGGACATCTTAGAATCTGCCTGGACTATACACAAAAGTACTTCTCAAAAAAAGAAAAAAAAAAAAGTCACATGAGAACAGAGAAACACACAGGGAACAGCTGAGCAGGCGGAGAGAGTCACAAAAGTTAAATCATGTGCCTGAGAGGGAAAGGGCAGAGAAGTCATGAAGACTGCTTATTATCTTCCAGGAGCCGTAAACAGGCAAAGCCTTATAAAAGACACGGGAATGGCCCAGTCTCTCCTCTCCAGGCTCCAGTCACCAGTGACCCTTAGCCCCAAACCTCAAATAGCTCTCTCCAGGTTCACTAACACATTCCTTGGCCTGTGATAAAAGTGATCATAATACAGTTTAGCTTTAATATAATTAAATTATCAAATGCTACCCCTCACTTTTCTTTAAATTCCTCTGATTAGATCAGTGATTATCAATCAGTGATCGTGTGATGGTGCCCCAGCTCACGGACATGCCATGAGAGGATCTTGGGTGTGCTGTGAAAAGTTTTATAAGACCATTAATTAAATTATTTGTGAAAGAAGTTCAAAACACAGTAAGTATTTTTTTTTTACTCTTTTTTTTTTTATCAACATAATTCCAGGGTATTGTGGAAGTTGAACTATAGTATCAAGTGTGCTATGAGATAAGAAAGGTTGAGAAACACTGGATTCTAAATTTGTCCTTAGACAACTTTTCAGGATTTGTCATTAGAATAATAAACCAAAGTTGAGCAGTACATTCTCCTTAGTGTAATGTTAGAAGAGAGTCTCTACTATCTCTTATTCTGCCATCAACTTGTTTTAAAAATAAATGCTGGGTATGACAACAATAGTTATATTTAAAAAACAGATGAAAATATTTCTTAAAAGTAAATTCAGTAGCATCTCAAACTGCACCTAAATTACAGCTTAGTAGAAGAAAGAAACATTTCTATAGTTCTACCAGAATAATAGAATTTGTGATTGAAGCTGCCTGTATTGGGGATCCAAAATATGACTATACCCTAGAATCTCTATTTAGAAGAAAGAAAAGTCCTCACCTCTGGGAATATTTTTAAATAGTGAAATTCAAACATGGTCTAAATAAGATGGGCAAACTGACAGTCACAAGCACTTTGGTTCTTTTTTTTTTTTAACCTTTGCCTGCAAGAAAATATACGGCCAAGGCATTTTGGTTTCTTTATTTTAAAATGATCTCACCATTTTATTTTCTTTACCAGCAAAGGAAGGAACAAAAATTAAAATTTATTATAAAATATCTGATTAATATCTGCCAAGTCCTGTGTTTGGCAAAATCACCAGTCAGGTGCGATGATGAATCAGACAATCTTTATGGTCCTCTTAATTGAAAAAGTATCTCATTTCAATGTAATATTTGGTAAAAGTGCTATATAAATCACATGTAAATTCTGATCATAGTAAGTCCCTCTAGGACCACTGTTCTTATACAATATATTATTTTTCTGCAGCAGCCTCACCATCTATATGAATAGTTCCTTTACTGACTTGTTAGTACTAAATCCAGAACTATAGAAAGGATTGTAGTGAGAACCAAACACCACGCCTTCCCCCTGGCCATACTGCATGGTGAGAGGGACAATCTATAAATTTACACACACGGGCACACACACACACATATATATATACAGCTTAATGCAAAATGTTCCCATCAATGCATTCTTCATTTTCTTCATGATACTCAAAACATTTGCCTGATTTTTAACAGTTTACTTCATTAGCATTGCTAAGTCCATACCTAGCTATTATGCTAAATTCTAGAAAAACAAAAATTAATAATACCCAATCTCAGTCTTTACATCTTAGGATTCAAAAAGATCGTAAAACAAGCAGTTTATGTATACAGCAAGTGCAGTATCTCCAAAACGCTAAGAAAATGGGGTTTCTAGCGGGATTTCTAGCAGCGTGGCAGTCGCGTAGCATTCCCTAAAGATAAAGCAGGTATATGAACAAGAAGAAAAGGAGAATCTAGAGCATGTCGAGCAGATGACACTTACATGTGGGAAAACAAGTCACAGGGCGAATAGCACAGCACGTGTGGAAAATAGATAGGGAATATTATTACGGTACTGAATGAAAACAAACCGTATGGGGAAAGGCAGCTGAAGTGGCAGTCACAGCTACTGCACGGAGGGGTTTTGATGTCCTGCTAAAAGCTTTCATCCTATTCTGGGGACAATGGGAAGCCACGAAGGGTACAGGAGAGAGATCTGAGGTGGATGTGACGGAGGGTAGGAAATCAGTGATAACTGAGTCCTCGGGTTGTGAGCTGTGGAATTAACAGATATTTAAGATATAAAATGGGACACGTGATATGAAAGCAGCTGCTGAGAAATCTAAGAATCCTCTTACATTCGTGGCTTTCAGGCCGACTTCACACATGGGAGTTCAGACAATTGAGGTAAGAGATACGTGGGAAGAGCCCGACAGGGTAGGGTGCAGAACACGAGCGGGGAGGCTGAATTCTGTTTGGATCTGTTGCAACAGTATGAGTCATGATCCATGAAGGGAGGTCCCACAAGCATTAATCAAAGTGGGAGAGAGAAAAACAGGAGATAGAACTATCAGAGGAAAGTTCCAGGAATGAAAGAAAGATCAATGAAGCCAAACGCAGCAGGATGGTGCAGAGAGAGAAGCCCTGAGAAAGTGCGCATTGCATCTGGGGTATTTGCCTTTGCCAGGTAGTTTCGATGGACTCTGGGAGAAGAGCCAGACCAGTGTGGGCCAAGAAGGGGCTGAAGTGGTGAAGAAGCCACAGCGGCAAACCTTCCAGATTGCAGACCCCTGTGGCGGAGTGAGACTTGCCAGGTGTATCTGCCCTCTGCATTGATCAGAAATCCCCCTTGTATTTGACAACACATCAATCAGGGTCTCTGTCAAGACAGCATGAAAATAGAATCATTTTCCTTAAACCGAGTGAAAAGCCTTAATCACATTGTGAATTACCAACCACTTTAATGAGTCGGCCGTAGAGAGGCAGGATAAGGCAGGATGCTAACCCATAAATCTCACATAATCCCAGTATCACTTACATACTATGCCCTCCTTGCAAGGTGAAAAGTTATCCTAAATTTACCCCAAGTATTTTCAAGAATGTAAGGAGACCTGTGGCTTCAATTTGGCCACCCTATCTCTTGCTTAGTATTTATCAGAAATGTTCTAGAGAATTAGGTCTTTTGCAACCAAGCTTACTTAAGAAAACTGGGTGGCAGAAAAGAGGAAGATTCTCACTCAAATCATTTTTTATATATATTTCAAGCACTGCCATTGAAATATTACCGTTCTGGGTAGATACCTAGTAATGGGATTGCAGGATCAAATGGAATGCAAATGCCCATCAACCCACGAATGATCAACAAACTTGGTACATGTAGAGCGTGGAATACTATTCAGACATAAGAAAAGATGGAGACTTTACATCTTTTGTGTTTACCTGGATGAAGTTGAAACACATTCTTCTTGGTAAAATATCACAGGAATGGGAGGAAAGTATCCAATTTCATATTCAATAGTCATATGAAACCAATATATAAACAACTACATGCCCACATGAAAGAAAACCACAAGTATAGTCTAGCAAGAGGGCGGGAGGGAAGGGAGGGGAGATGGAAGAGGGGGATTGGCGGGGTCTCACCTCATGTGCACAATGTGAGGGTGTTGGGCACGTCCCCTGGGTGAAGGGCTCAACTACAACTTGAACTTTACCTTAGAAATGAAAACAATATAACCTAAACATTTGTACTGGTATATCAATCTGAAATAAATATTGCTGTACCTTACAAGCATTAGCTTCATTATCAGGTTTATCCCTGGATTCTGAGGGTAAGGTTCAACATGCCTCTCATAGATTTTGCCAACAGCAACAGGAACGGACCAGCTTCAAGTTCTCTGGAAATGAGATACACCTATAACAGCTCGCTTCAGTAAATTCAAACCCTCTTTTTCCTTTAGTTTTTCTTCTCCCTGTAGGAGTAAAGCACTTAGATTCTCAGAGGTTCTCCTTCGGGGGGAGAGAAGCCTGGTGTCTGGCAAGAGCACCCTGACTCACTCATCACTGGAGGTTTCAGTAGAAAAAAGAGCAGGTCAGTGAAAGTGGAGGCCAAAGGAGGGAACAAGGAGAGTGATAGGGAAATGGGAAAAATCACTATCAGCCCATTGTATTACTGCTTCAGCCCAAAAAAAATAAAATTATCTTTTTTCTGGCAAATAAGTGCATAGTTTTGATGATACAAAGGGAAAACTTTAGGTGAGGTCCTCACCTGATGTGCGTAACGCGAAGGTACATTTCAAAACTATTAAGAGTACAATTGTCCTACCATAAAAAAATAAGTCAGCGAGGTGATGGACGTGTTAATCCGTTCGATGTAAGCGTTTCACATTATATATCAAATCAGTCCACTGTACCCCATAAATGCATCCATGTACACAGTTATGATTTAATATAGGAAAAACTCCAAAACATAAAAAAATAGAAAATTTTATCTGAGAGGAGAGCAATGTGACAGATAAAAAACAGAGCAAAACAACAACAAAAATAAAACAGAACAGTCCCATCACTACGCAGTCGCTCGGAATGCCAAGTAGTTAAAATTGACCCATTGACTTTTCCCCCTAAAACTCTTATCACCTTACATAATATTAAAAATCTAAATGCATACAAGGAACTAGTGTTTTATCCTCTCTAACTCATCCTGATTTTCCTCATTTCAGACAGTCATCGGCCCCCATGAGGATCAATCCACCCCACAGAGCACCCCGTGTGCATTGTGGATTCACTGAGTCATCTGTTACTGGGACCTTGGTAAAAGTCCATTTTGTGTACAATTCTGTCCTCTGCACTCACAGTGAAGGTGTGCGTCGTCTGCCTACCAATAATTAAGGTCCTGGTGCCTTCTTTAACGAGCACTTACCAAGCATCCGCCTGCAGCAGACACCAGTGGGACTTACTCTGGGGTCCTGACCATTCCACGGTCCCACTAAGAACACAGCTGGAGGGCCAGACACAGGTGCAGCTGGGCCACCTGTAATTGAATCTTAAATCTGCCACCAACTGACACTGCTAATCTCTTTGAACCTCAGTTCCTGTGTTTGTCAAAATACAATACGAATATGTCTATATGTCATAAAACCATTATGAAGATTAAATAAGTCAATATATGTTAGCAGGTAATACATGCTTAATTTATCTTATTTAGCATCATTAGCATGAATTTTAAAATATAAATACTGTATATTTCTGCCCCCTTGACAAGGAAGAGGTTTACTAAAAAGTTATGTCATCTCAAATGCCAGCTTATTCTTTAAAATGTTTATGTAAAATTCAATAAAGTTGATATTAAATGGGTAATAAAATGTCGCCCATCAGAGAAAACCCTGGGCCCTTATGGTTTCAATGTTAAAGTTTATGAAAAATTTAAAGAAGAACTAATAGCAATTCTTCCCAAACCCAGAAAAAAAGGACAGAAAATACATGATCATCTCAATAGCAGCACAAAAAGCACATGACAAAATCCAGCATCTTCTCATGATAAAATTCTTAAGTTAGGTAGAGACAGAGTGTTTCTCAACATAGCAAAGCCCTAAATGACAAATCCACAGCTCAGGGGTATGGGTTATGGTGTGAAAGGCCTTTCTTTTAAGACCTGGAATAAGGCAAAGACACTCGCTGTCACCATTTCTATTCAATATAATACTGCGAATCATAGCCAGAGCACTACAGAGAAATAAAAGAAGATCACATTACCTGACTTCAAAAAATGCTACAATGCTATAGTAGCCAAAACCGCATCAAAACAGGCACGCAGACCAAAGGATCAGGAGAGAGAGCCCAGAAATGTCCCAGTCCACACACTTAGCAACAAAGATATTCAACAAAGACACCAAGAACGCACAATGGTAAAAGAACAGTTTCTTTAACACATGGTGCTGGAAAAACTGGATATTCACAAGCAGAAAAACAGAATTAGACACTTAACTCACACAAAATATAAAAATTAACTCAAAATAGATTAAAGATGTAAATATAATACCCAGAACCATAAAACTGCTAAAAAAGGAAAAGCCCCAGGATCTGGGCAATGACTTTTTGAATAAGAATGCAAAAGCACAGGCTGCAAAAGCTAAATTAGACAAATGAAATTACATCAGACTAAAAGGCTTCAGTACGACAAAGGAAACAAGCAATAGAGTGAAGAGAGAAATCTACAGAATAGGAGAAAACATTTGCACACTATAAATCTGATAAGGCGTTAATGGCCAAAATATATAAGAAACTCATAAAACCATAGCAAAAAAACAAAAACACAAATCTCATATAAAAATGGCAAATCACTGAGATAGACATTTCTCAGAAGAGGTAGAAATGGCCAATAAGCAAATGAAAAAAATGCTCAACATCATTAATCATCAGGAAAATGCAAAAGAAAATCACAATAAGATACCACCTCACAAAAGGCAAAAGATAACAAGTGTTGGGAAGAGTGGGGAGAAAAGAGAATCCTTGCCTACATTTGGTGGGAATGTAAATTAGTAAAGCCATTATAAAAAGTAGTACGAAGTTCATCACAAAACTAAAAATAGAAAACGCCATATGCTTCCCCGATACCATTACTAGGCACAATACAAAGAAATTAAATCAGCATGTCAAACAGATCTCTGCACGTTCACTGCAGCACATGAAAGATACACATCTTAGCTGTATCTTCACAGCTAAGATACAGAATCAACCTAAGGGTCCATCACCCAACGAATGGATAAAGGGACCACTGCTTATAAATTCAACCAAATACTGTTGAGCCATAAAGAACAAGAAAGTCCTGTCATTTGTGACAATATGGAATAACCTGCAGGACCTTATGTTAAGTGCAATAAGTGAGGCACAGAAAGACAAATACATTATGATCTTATTCATGTGTGGAATCTAAACGCTGATCCCACAGAAGTAGAGTGAGTGTGGTCACCTGTGTCCGGGGCGCTCAGGAGATACATGGGCCCGATGATACAAAATTTCAACTAGACAGGAGGAATAAGATCAAGAGATTTCTGTGTTATATGGTGACTAGAGTTAATATTATATGGTATGCTTGCAAAATGCTGACATAAAGTGTTCTCACCCCCAAAATAACTGCTTCAGGTGACATGTATATTAATTAACTAGATTTCATCTTTCCACAGTGCACATTTACTTCAAAACATTACGTTGTACTGGTAAATACGTAATTTTACCTGTCAATCTAAAAGCAAAAAAGAAAGCAAAAATTTTAAAAATAAAAATAGTGAGTAGAATCAATTTTGCATTTGTATGAAATGCTTCAAAAACGAACTTCTAAGCCAGTCCTGCTGGCACTCGCCTATCGTGCGGCAGGAGGGTCGCGTGAATCCAGGGATCCCAGCTCTTGCCTAGGAGACATGAGACCCCCATCTCTAAATAAATGAATGAGTGAGTGATTGGATACCTTCTGGAGATTTTTACTATGTTATGATTCCATAAAAATTATCAAATCATACAGTAAGGTGAAAATGACAACAGTCACTCAAAACTTGTTGACTCTAACTCCTAGTGAGTTATTTTTTCCCATTAGTATTGTTGGACAAAAAGCACGTAGGTCTTAAGGATAATAGAAGCCTCCAACCTCTTTTAAAAGCCTGAAATATTACATGAACAAAGCTGAATTTTAGCAGAGATTCAACTGAGAGACATGTGTCAGAGTCCAGAGAACGATGAACTTGGTCTTGACTTAGGGAAAAGGGAAGGTTAGAAGCAGCCACAATAATAATCACTTTCGCAGAGTTCTCCTTCTCCTTCAGGCAAAGTTTTAAGGGCTGTACTCATACTAACAAGTTTAATCTTCACAACAACCCAAATTGTACTTTATCTCAGCCAAAAGGCCGAGAAGCGAATAGTAACCCAAATTAATGGGACAGTGCTTTTGTTATCATTTCCATTTTAAATATAGGAAAACTAAGAGAGGTGCATTAATTTACGTAAGGTCATCCTACAGCCAAGAAGTGGTGTAGGCAAAAACTGTGCTCAGTCTCACCTTCATTCATAATACCGTGTTCCCTCCCTCCAATATAAAGGGAAATAAATAGTTAGTTTGACAGGGTCATGTATAAGCTGAAGTTATAAATGCTTAAAAATACATAATGGAGGGTGTACTTCATGGTATATTTAATCAACCAGTATTAATATAAAGTTAATGTGCAGATTATAGGTGGTCACGTGTAAAAAATTGCTTTAATATTCTAGGATCTACAAAGTTCATGGAAATGTTCTATTACAACACAAACGAAGAGGTCAGACTGAATACCACCTGTCCAGATGTTTCCGGCATAGTCACAAAAAGAATGAGCTTCGAGAAGCAAGATAGCAAGAGAATTCAGAGAAGAAATCTCTGCTCTTCAATACCTCAACTTCAATCCTTAATTCTGGAGGGCATGTTGGGCTAATTCTCTTGGAATATTATGAAAGCAAGCACTAATACCTATACCCAAGCCACATCTTACCCCTGAACCTGACCTCATAAGAACCCCATGAAGTTCAGCAGATTGTGTACGCTTGAGTAAACAAAACCAAACATCATTGTTTCATAATATCACCTCAGCGTAATCCCTGTTAAATAATTAGGATAAGGTCTTTATATAAAGAACATTTTAAAATATTAATAGGCTTGAATCATGATAATAAAACGAGTCTAAAAACCAAGAGAACAAAAAGGAAGAAAAATAATGAATGATTAATTAAATTAAACAAGCTGGTGTATTATCAGGATTAGAAATAAGTCTGATCATACCCCAGATCTTTATTAATGACCTGAAAGAAAGTCCACAACATGTTAATTAAATCTATAAATGCAACTAAACTGACATGGTATTTTCAAAGATTAAGCTAGGACAAAAGTTAAAAAGAAGCATCCTCACCTTAAGGAAAATATTTTCAATAAGTGCAAGTGCTGTCATCAACTCTCACTCAAAGCACCATCAATTATCATGGAACAGAGATGCTCTTTAAATAAAGGTCACACTTCACATAATAAAACACTTGAGGACAGACACATGGCCCTGAGTTTAAGAAAGGCTTCATCGTTTATATTTTCATTTAGTGTAAAAAGCCTCCCTCTTGTTTTTATTGGTCATGGGGGAAAATGTGTGAACGAGTGAAAAAATTAAATTTTCACCTTTATCATTTATGCTCCTTTTTTTGCCTTCCCTACTTAATGAACCAGAAACTCTCTGTTTGCTGGTAATAACATAATTATGTCCTTGGGAACTGTTTTTTATATTGCAGCTATTTATTCCTTTACCTATCAGGTCATTAGTTCAGAATTACATGTTTCTCTTGTAACAGCTAATAATAATAAATTCTTACATTGCATCCCCAAAGAACTGTGAAAACAATGCCTATTTACCACTTCATTCAGAACAAATGCAAGGCAACAGCACAGCCAGAAAATTTCGAACAAAGTAAAGGTGCCCAGCTTTGGCTCTGTTTTTCTTCAAGTATTTTATCCACAAAATTGGACCAAGGGCGTCATGAATGACTTTGAGATAAAAGCAGGACAATGTTTTAATGTCACAAAGTTAGTTTTTTTTATATACATATTATAATCAAACATGTAACAATCTGACTTAGAAGAGATTTAGGTGAGAATCACTGAATCCGGAATAGCTTCCCATTGCCAACAAGCCACTCCCTCACTCAGCTAACTCCTCCACACGAGAAGCTTTCAGCCTAAAAGACTGTCAGTGCCAACGGAATGCTGTCCAAAGGACATCGGGCCCTACAAGCTTAGCTGAATGAATTGTTGCAGTTTGAGGACAGATGCATATTCTTTAGGAAGGACAGATTATTAAAGTGAATGCTAATTTATCAGATGGTCAGATATAAACGACAGTCACGTGTCCTTGATCCATAGGGTTGACTGGTTTTTGAAAGTTACTTGTTAGCAGTTTAAAATTTGGGAGCTTCCACAGATAACAATAAACCTGGATTTCTGCTCCCCCCGTGGACTGTTGAGATGTGACACCAATGGCAGGCAGGTGCAATGGAAGCAATCAGTGGTGACTCCCTTTAAAGAGTGACAATTCTCCAACTTGCCAGAATCCCCAGGTCTCTGATTTTTGCTGTAAACTTGAGCTGTCCTTGTTCCATAGTTAGTCCAAAGACCAACTCTTACTGCCCTGTTCTACCCTGCAGTGGGATATATATAAAAAGGAGAAGTGTGGGATCAGTTCCCACAAAATGTGTGAGTGTTGGGGGTGGAGAGTGATAAACATGTATTGATTCATTCACCTGAGCCCTTGATTTCTCTGCTTACTAAAATAGTCTGAATGTTAAGAGCTATGCATTAAAAATATGAAACCTTAATATGAGGAAGAACATAGGAGGCCATTTTTCCATGGCTTTCCCAAATCGATTCATTATAAAAATTGTCCAGGAACTATTTTGGGTTTTTTTTTTTTAATTTCAGATTGATATGAGGATACAAACTATTAGGTTACGTTTTTGCATTTGTTGGGTAAAGTGCAAGTTGGAATTAAGCCCTTCCCCCAGACCGTGTTCCCTATACCTGGACTTTGGTAGTTTGATGACATTCACTACTGTTAAAATGTTGGTAGCTTTCACATATAAAGTAAATCTGGATTTTTGCTCCTCTTGATCACCGAACTCCAGCAGAAGAAGGAAGAAGGTGAGAAAGGAGGTCTCTATACCACAGTTTATGCAAAGTTGACCACCTGCAGACAGCTGGTGGCAGGAAGGCCCCGCCCCCCAACAACTGACTACGACGGCTGCTGGCAAGAGCGCGCCCTCTGCTGGAGGAGTGAAGAAACCTCACAGTGACAGGCACTCCACGAAATCCATTGCCAGAGTTCCAACGAACTTCTGATTGCAAACTTTTCTTCCAGCATCTGGTCTGAAAAACTGCACAGGACTTCTAAAAGATCTGCTCTTCCAGAGAGCAGCTATTGGCTTTGTAGGAGGCTAGAAAGGGTTACCTGGTTGTCCTTTCTGAAATCGCCAAACTGCGTGCTATCCATGCCAAACACGTGACAGTCATGCCAGACGACGTCCAGGTGGCAAGTGGCGTCCATGGAGAAGGTGCTTAAGAATCTACCACGATAGGGAACACTTCCTTGTCAAAATATATATATTTTTTCTTTCTGTTATTTGCATATCTAAATATTCGATATTCTTTCCATGAGTCAAAAGGTAGTGAAATGTAAGATTACAAGTAGAAAAACAGTGAACAGAAATAAGCTATTGGTAGTTTTTCTATTTTCATTTGTGGGTGAATTGTTAACATAAATGTGGAGATTTAAAGCATTAATGCCAGTTAAATATGTCAGTGAAATGTCAGATGTTCAATTTCGAAACAATTATAAATAAACATATCAAATTTTTCTGAACAATGTCAGCATTTGGATTTTTTTTTAATGAGTAAATTTCTTATTAACAGCAACTAAATGGGGTTGGTAGCATTTTTACCATACAGTAGATCAGTAGATGCCACCCATTCACTATACTTTCTGAGTTGTCTTACATGCAAGGATTTGCTCTTAATTTGTCTGTCTTCTCTGCTGTTCCTTTAAGTTTGCTATTAAAATACATTAAGCTAAAAAAAGAAAAGAAAATCCAAGGAATCCACTAAGAAAAAAATAAGACTAATAAGTGAGCTCAGCAAGGTTACTGCATGTATGCTCAATAAGCAAAAATTCAATTGCATTTCTAATCATTAAAGTAAACAATCCAAAAATCAAATTGAAAAACACAATTCCATCTATGATGACATCAAAAAGAATAAAATGGTTAGAAACATATTTAACAAAAGAATTACATGATTTGTCACTGAAAACTACAAAACGTTGAGAGAATCGAAGACCTAGATTAATGGAAAAAATCCCATATTCATGGATCAAAAGACTTAATATTAAGATTAAAACACTCCCCAGATTGTCTTAGAGATTCAAAGCATTCTCTATCTATCAAAATCCCAACTGGTTTCTTAGCAAAAACTAAAAAACTGATCCTAAAATTCATATGTTAATTCAAGGACCCAAAGTAGTCAAAACAACCAAGGAATAAAATTTGAGTACTAACACTTTAACATAATAAAAATAAATTCAATGCAGTGCTGTAATAAGGATAGACATATAGATCAACCGGACAAAATGCAGAGTTCAATAAGAATTTCTAACATTCATGACCAAATTTTTCACAAGGATATGATAACAATTCAATAGGGAATCAGTCTTTTCAAAAACCGATGCTGGAAAAACTCATATCCACATACAAAAGAATAAAGCTGGACTCCTTTTTCACATTCAGATCATCCACCAAAACAACCTAAAAATGGAATTATAGATCTAAATGTAAATGCTAAAACTATAAAATCCTTGAAAGAAAATAGAGTGACTTTGAGTTAGACAAAACCTTTTTAGATAGGACACCAAATTAGATTTCATTGAAATTAAAAACTTTTATCCTTTAAAGCATACCATCAAGGAAGTGAACAACCACAAAATGGAAGAAAATATTAACAAATCTTGTATTTGATAAGGGATTTGTATGTAGAATATAAGAAGTATTCTTATAATTCAATAATAAAAAGAAAAATAATTCAAGTTAAAAATGGGCAAAGATTTGAATAAAAATTTCTCCCAAAGATATACAAAGGGCCAATAACTACACAGAAAGATGTTCAACATCATGAGCCATAAGGGAAATGCAAATGGAACCATGATGGGACTCCCTTTTACACCAAGTAGGCTATAATTGAAAGGGCAGATAATAACAGGTGTTTGCAAAGATGGAGAACAAATGGAACTTTCATATACTGCTGGATGGAATATAAAATGGTCCAAGCACTTTAGAAAACAATCTGGCAGTTTCTCAAACATTAAATATAAAGTTATACAAGGTGACTTAATAATTCTACTCCTAGTTACATGCCCAAGAGAAATGAAAATATATATTCACAGAAAAAAAGTGGACACAAATATTCATAGCAGAATTATTCATAATAGCCAAAAAGTAGCAACATCCCATTTCCCTCACCTGATGAATGGATAAATAGAATGTGGTATATCCATACAATGGAATTTTATTCAGCAATAAAAATGAATGAGGTACTGATTCATGCTACTCATGCTGAACCTTGAGATATCTGCTGTGTGAACAAAGCCAGCCACAAAACCCACATATTACATGATTCTCTTTACAGGAATGTTCATGATGGTCAAATCTGCACTGATAAAAAGTAGATTAGTAGCTACCTAGGTTTGCAGGCAGAGCACGGCAATAAAAATGGAGTTACTTTTTGAATTGTAAAAATGTTCTGAAATGGTGTTGGTAATGGTTTCACGATGCTTTGAAGATACTAAAACCCATTTGATTGTACATTTTGAATGGGTGAATTGTATGGTATGTGAACTTTATAGGTATTTCTAAATTGCCTCTGCAACAGCCTTCTAATAAAAAGGTTATTATATTAAAAATAAAGCTCAATAAAGCTTTTACATTTTAAAAAACTATGCTTTGTAAATCCAAAACAGAATGTTTTCTAATACTTTATCCATAGCTAAGAAAGCCTTTTGGCGATTGCATAAATGCATATAATAGACAGATATAGGACGATAAATACACACGCGTATTGTACACGTGCCTGCACTCTTTACAAATGACAAATTATAGCACTGATGAAATAATTCAATACATCCGAATCTTATATTGTGCTTGTCACCAAAAAACCATCATGCGAACACATTCATTCCTATATATTGACTAGGAAATGTTTCCCTAGTACACAGCTACCCTATTCTATACGGGTACGACACAAATTCGGTCTTTTCAAGATTACATATATTTGAAATAACATAAATGGAATTGTTAACAGAATAACATCTGGTTGGTAGGATTACTGTTAACATCTACATTTTAATTAAACTTTCTATGTTCTCTGAATTTTGAACAATACTGTGGAGGTTTATAAAACAGAGAGATCACTTGACACACACCCCTTAACCCTACTATACATCCAAAGTTATGACCGAGGAATGAGATCTGTCCCTCCACTGTCCAGGTCATTCTGATATAGCCAATTTGACACAGCTGTACTATTTAAAAATCAATAGTCCAACTAATTTATGATCCAATAAAGAGTTGTCTCTATAATATCTCAAACATATGGCCATCCAGCCTACACATGAACACATAAACAGAAAGGGAAATCTCAATCGCAGATGGCAGAATATTCTATCAGAGAGTTCTATTTATTTTTTATTTTTATTTTTTATATTTTTTTTAATTTTTGGCCAGGGCTGGGTTTGAACCCACCCTCCGGTATATGGGGCCAGTGCCATACTCTTGAGCCACAGGCACCACCCAGAGAGTTCTATTAATTATCAGCATGTTCCCCTTGTGTTCTTGAAATATTTAAGATCTACCCTCTGGCTCTAGTTCTGCATTTTCAATAACAATATCTGCATTGCAATAATGACACATTAAGTCAGTACAAGATAGAGTGATATATTCTATGACATGATACTTTTCCATAATATCTTTCTTCCTCTCCCCACCATCACCTCCATAAAAGCCACAGATGGAGGGAGCTGGTACTGAGAATGAAAGAAGAGTGAGAAACGGTGAGTCTTCTAGCGTGATATCTCCCAAGAACTAACTGATAGTGAAACTACACAGTGTTAAGCGCAGTAGAAAGAAGTGACCTATAGCTCTACCCGGAGGCTGAGAAGAGAGGCTGGTTCTGGGGGAAACCCGGGTTAAACAGCTATGAAGAGGGAAGCTGCAAAGACAGAAGCTAACAGGGCCTCTTCTAGCTCAGGCACCACGCACTCACATGCAAATGAGAAAAAGGGGGCTCTTCCTCCAGGCAATCCTACCCTCTAGATCAGGAGTTGGCAAGTTATAGCTTGAAGCGCCAAATCTGGCCATATCTGTTGATTCACAGATTCTCTGCCTCTCCTTTGGAGCTACAATAGCGGGCAGAATGGCGGAGCTGCTACCCAGACGGTAAGGTCCACAAAGCTTCCGGCATAGAGGTGCTGTAATTTGCTAGGTTGTGTTTTAGCACCTGAATGACAAGATTTACTTTTAGTTTTCTGGGTCAGCAGAGGGTCAGGACTATGTATAGATGGCATCTGGCTACAACATATAAATGATTAAGATAAAAAATTTCCTTTCCATGAGGAAAGAGGTTCGACAGTGAGAAAAATAAGAGGAAAAAAGAAAAGCAACACAGGGAACTTTAGAAGTCGTCTTCTCTGACTTACTAAAGGATGTTTTTGACTTCTCAATAAGTGATCTAGCCCATTCCCCATGAAAAAGAACCTTCAAAAATGTAAATGACATAAGCGAGATTTTTTTTTTAAAATCGACTTTGCTTCTGGCTATTTCTAGCACCTACAACAGTGCCTAACACAGACTCCACCTCCACCACCTCCCAGCTGAGTGACCTCTGGCAAGTAATCTGCTATCTCTGGGCCTCAGGTCCCACATCTAGAAAATTAGGAAAATAATACTTCCCACTCATAGGTTATTGTCAGGCTTACTTGAGTTGCTACAGGTAGATTATTTATAACAGTGTCTGGTACGTGTATAGTTTTTATTTTTGTTTTTTGAAAATACTCAATTGCACTATATAAATAAGTCATTGAAGTGCTATTTTTAGAAATTTTGAAACTTTTCCTCCTCAGTCTCTTCCACAGAGATTAAAATTTGCAATCTAACCTATACCTTTTTAAATGTATACATATTATACACTCCTATGAAGTCATTGCACCGTTAGAATACCTCAACAATCTTTTTATTATATTTAACAGTAAGAAAATATGTGTACTAATGGGAATATTTATCCAGTTAATGAAACATATGTATTTAGGAGATCTCTAATAACATGTTACTATGTACTTTAAAACCAAATATACATTGAATTATGAAGACGTTATAGCTACTATATTCACTTACATAGAATTGCAGTTGCCGCCCTATAACAGATGACTCTGAAATGATGTTAGCATCACCCCCGCCACCTTCTCAGATCCCAACTGAAGCTGGTTTATTATATTATATTGTGTTATAGTATTGTGTCATATTATTATATAATTATTATATTATATTGTGTTATAGTATTGTGTTATATTATTATATAATTACATTATATTATATTGTGTTATAGTATTGTGTCATATTATTATATAATTATTATATTATATTGTGTTATATTATTATATAATTATTATATTATATTGTGTTATATTATTATATAATTATATTATATTATATTGTGTTATATTATTATGGTCACGCATATTGGCATGACTATTCAATGCCATGGTTTTCTTTTAGGCCATCTCTGATTTTGTGTTTTTTCAGTAAGTTTTGTCCGTTCCCATGGTTCTGGGGCTTCTCACTTTTTTTTGTAAGAATGTGCTGCTCTTATTGGTCACATTGTCGTTGACCACAGCACTATGTAGGGTTTATTTGTCACAGACCCACAGCAAAAAAGCAAAGAGTAAAATTAATTAATTAGTGTTTCCTTAATGAATTTCCAAAACAACGTGAGACAGTTTTCCTTTTAAAATTATTTTTATTCAACAGGTGTTGGAAAAAACAGAAAGATGGCACGGAATCTTCGACATCATAAAGAAATGGTTTTTGCTCAGAATTGAGACAAGAGAGAAAAGTTGTTTTTCTATTTATTTCCAGTCTTGTCTTGGGATGAAAAATTATTTCAAGAGCTTTCCATCAGCTGTCATCACGTGAGGATCTTAACTGGAGACAAATTACAGAAACTCAATTGATTTGATAACTCAAAGCACAACTGCTAAACTAAATGGAGCCAACACATATACACACAGATGATCTAGTTAACAGATTCTCTTAAATTCTTCCATAAGAATTTAAAAACATCTCAATGTACTAGGGAACAGTTGGCAGCCATAAAAATAAAGATTGATATTAACTATATTTTGTAAGCATATTTAATCAGGAATATGTATGTTGCATTAGCTGAAGAAATTGAACCAAACAGAAAAATAAAACTGATTCATTATAGCTCTTCAAGTGAAAATATTGAAGGTTTTTCTCACCAAAGGAATGCCAACAGTTTCCGTGCTACGCTTGCGAAGCATTCTGAGAGCCTGAGCCCCGCTAACAACAACAACAACATCCATATGCAATCGCTCTCTTTATAAAGATATTCTAAACCCACAATAAAATTTAATCTAAAATACAAGACCAAAATTGCTTTCCTTTTCTTACAAGGGTAAAGTTTTTATAGTAACTTTAAAAGTTACTATAAAATGGTTTCATAGCACATTTTTAAAGCATTGTTTCCTATCTTAAACTTATTTTATTTTAGTTTCACAGTAGCTATTCTGGAAGAATTACCTGACAGTATGAGAAAGGAATTATGTTCTGGATAAGAATTTAACATTGTTTTACTGAGTAATTTCTAAATGGCTATACAAAGATTAGCAAAAATTCTTCCTCTTCCTCTCAAGAATATTAGCATTAGAGAAATACAAAACATAACAAAATAACAAAGAGATGATTAGTGATTGATATTTAACAGAAGTATAAACAAGTTAGCAGAGGCAGAAGGGATGGAATTTAGGCAGGAGAGTCTCAGGGCTTCAGAGATAAGTTAGCATTCACACTAGTCCATGGGTTAGTTTTCTGTGGCTGCTGTAACAAATTACCATCAATTGAGTGGTTTGAAATAATAGAAATTGATTTGTTTACAGTTCTGGAGATTTGAAATCTAATACAGGTCACACTGGGCTAAAAGCAGGGCCTTGGCAGTAGTACCATGTGATTTTATGTTGAAGTCCTAACCCAGGTACCTGTGAGTAAGGTGACATCCGGGAACAGAGTCTTGGTCAATACCATCAAGTCATTAGGATGTGCCCTAACCCAGTATAACAGATTTCCTCATAAGAAGAGGAAGTCACCATGGAAGGCAGAGACACTAGGAAAATGCCACATGGTGACAGAGGCAGGGACTAGAGTGATGTGGCTGTGAGTCAAGGAAAAGTAAGAACAATGGCAGCATCAGAAGCCAGAAAAAGGCCAAGGAAGAAACCTCCCAAAGTCTCAGGACAAGAAAGGCCCGTTGACAACTCTGCCTTGGACTATAACCCTCCAGAGCTATCAGAGAATACACTTCTGCCGTCTTAGGACACCTTCTGTGTGGCACCTGATCACGGCAGCCTGAGGAAACCCCTGCACGGGCGGAGCCTCGTTCCTTGTTTCTTCAGCATGGGCAGACTCCTGCGTTCCTGGGCACATGGCTCGTTTTTCTGTCTTCAAAGTCAACAAGAGCAAGTCTACTCCCGCTCACTTGGCATCACTCTGAGCTCTGCTTCCTTCCCCACCTCGCCCTCCAACTAATCCCTTTTCCGCTTAATTTTTCCAGTTTTAAAGACTCTTCTGAGTACATGCAACCCACCCAAGTGATCCAGAATAATATCTTCCATTTAAAAGTAAATTTATCAGCAACCTGATTCCATCTGCACCTTAATTTCCCTTTGCCATTTAGCATGAAAATGCCCATAGGTTCCCGAGATGAGGAGGAGAACATCTTTGGGAGAACTCATTGTGCCCACCACAGTCCACAGAGCCGAGTTTCCCAAGGTGTGACAGCACAATCTCACTGATGTCTGTTGACAGTTCAGATTCCGAGGCCCCAATTGGGACATCATGAGAGGGGATCTGAAAATCCACACCACCTTAAAAGATGAACGGAAGTTTTGACTGTGGTCTTGAAAGAAGAAAGTATCTTATGTAAAAAAACACTTTGGGTCTACGTAAAGAGGAAAATAAATACAGATGCTCCTCTGCTTACTGGGGGGTTACATCCCAATAAA
The DNA here is from genome assembly GCA_963574655.1 of Perodicticus potto. Lineage (NCBI taxonomy): Eukaryota > Metazoa > Chordata > Mammalia > Primates > Lorisidae > Perodicticus > Perodicticus potto. Next base: position 32,259 of record CAUYRH010068681.1, read on the forward strand.
CCTTGTGGGAGCTGAAAATATTATAAGATGAAAATGAATTTAACACACCTAACTTATCAGCATCAGAGCTTAGCCCAGCCACTGAAGACGTATCACTTTCACACCATTGTAGAGTTGACAAATGGTAAGTCGGGGACCATCTATATTGTGATCAGGAAAGTGTAAATAGTGTAGTTTTACCATAGGAAGAATTCCCTAAAGCAGCAGTTCTCAACCTGTGGGTCGTGACCCCTTTGTAATAATGAAAATACATCCTGCATATCAGATATTTACATTACAATTCATAACAGTAGCAAAATTACAGTTGTGAAGTAACAAAGAAAATAATTTCATGGTTGGGGGTCACCACAGCATGAGGAACTGTATTAAAGGGTCGCGGCATTAGGAAGGTTGAGAACCACTGCCCTAAAGGAACCTTCTGAAAATAACTTTGGATTCTAAAATAGATTTGGAAACGAGGATAGACCAAAGGCAAAAGAACTTTGAGGGTGACTCAGTCGTTCTGTGCTGCTGAAACAGCACTGGAGGCCAGGAAATTGAGAATGAATGGAAACTTCTTTGACTCTCAGTTCTAAGGGCTGGGAAGCCCAAGACCAAGGTCCCGGTCAGATCTGGGCCTCTCTGGGTCATCACTTCTCAGAGGGGTGAAGGGCAAGAACATAAGGAAGCAAGCCCCCTGCTCTGAGACCTTTCCATAGCGGCGTCGACCCAGACGTGAGACCTCACTTCCCAACACTGTCACCTCGGGGCTCAAGCTTCCAACACATAAATTCAGGGGGACGCATTCAACCCTAGCAGAGGGCCGAGTTAAGTAAATTTAACTTCACTTAGAAAGGCAAGAAACCAAGAAATCGAGTCACCTATTTCTTGCACATGTTTACTTCTTTCCAGAAATAAATTTGTGCCAGGGAGAGTAAAATGAAAAGATTCAGTTGTCCTTAAAGGTGTAATATTAAAATAACACCATTTTGCATTATCCAGTAATGAGGTCCTAAAAAATTACTATTTCTATCTTAGTGCATTTCTCTGCAAGAGTAAATCACTGGCTAGAATGGAAATGACAGATTACTAATCAAAATGTTTTAGTCACTCGGGAATGCACATAACCAGAAAACAGCATCTTTTCTTTCACTGCTGATGAATGTAGACTTGAAGGATTGTACAGGAAATACATAGATTAAATGTAGAAATTATAATAAATGTTATCACTCTCCATTTCAACATGTTGCTAACTGCTAGTTAACCAATTTTTAAACTCTTGCCATTGTTTTAAGATGCGCTATAAAATTGGCAAGATTTTTATGCTCTTGTCACTATTTCTAGGAACCATAAAATCCCAACTGAAAAGAAACTAACGTATTTCTACAGATAAAAATTTAATACGCTATGAGCGATGGAGAGAAGCAACCCCAGAACATTTAAAACAATTGTTTCAGGAAGAGAGATAATGAATCATGGTAGCTACGAAAGAGACGCGAGATGGTTTACAACAATAAATCTATGTCAATATTGAGGAATAAAGGTGAACGTGTGTGGGTTTGTGTGTGTCTGTGTAGTCTGACGACAATAAAATATTTAGCATTCTGGTTTATACACATTTCTATTTAATAGGGCTTTGAATATATGTCCATCACAGCTTATATAAAAATATCCTGAGGCAATGGAGGTTTTAAAGCTTGTAATCAAACTGCCATTACTGCCATAGATGAGAGTCAGAAATAGCAAGAAATAACATAGTTTTTCCTAGACTTTTTCCATTCTACTCATTGTCCAAGAAAAACACAAGTTAATCAAACAAATGAACTGAAGTCAGGGAAGTACGGCAGCTCAACCCTTCCCTTGAACTCCCACCACACTACCTCCTACCTCACCGGATCATCAATAACAATTTTGCAAATCCTGCCTCCCCTGAATTTGGCTGGTTTTAGAGATTCTGTTGTAACCTACAGAATGTAACAGAATAATGCTGCTTCACTTCAGAGACCAGGTCAGGAGAAGCCCCGTAGTCCCCACCTTGGTTCTCAGAAAGCTTTCGTGTGTGCTGGATCCACAGGCCTTGTGAGCTCCCGGCACACTGCCGGCCAGATCCCCAGGCCAGGCCGCTTGCAGGAGCTCCCCTCAGTCACAGCTGAGCACAGCCTTCCTGACCCAGTTATCAGACACGTGATTAAGATCCCTCCCAGAGATAACTCCGAAATTCCAGAGTCCTCCTCCCCCCACCCCAACAGGGTTTCCCAAATAAAGCCTCAGACATTGTGGTGACAACACAAGCCACCCCCATGAGCACAGTAAAGCGTCTGACGTGTGAAGCCCTAGGTTTGAGCTGGTGTCTTACGCCGTAGGAGACACCTGCAACATGCAACCTCATCCATATATAGTGTAGAAATTTTACTAATCCCACAATTACCCTGAAAAGAAAAGAATCCAACCCATAAAAGGCATTTAGCATTTAGGAATCACGCTACCTGCCCTATGCTTAGACCAAGTTTAAGAATTTAGTTAGAGAGCATATTCGGAGTTTCCCCATTAATGACTGGGAAATACTTGCCACGCATGATGCCTCAAAAGTGAAGATGGGCCCAGCATGTGTGAAACTCACCTGGAGCTTCCCCACATACGGTCTGCGTTGACCAGTCTGTACCATTGGTTTTATGCCCTAATCTTTGCTAGAATTGAATCTAGTCTGTTTAGACAGTAATTTAACACCCTTAGCTTTGTTCAAGACCTTTTACTCCTGGGAAATTATTCAGATTCCCCTCTCTCTGACTGAGAACCCACCTACTGCAGAGACCTAGGATAAGATCTTATAACCAGCGGTTCTCAATCTGCGGGTCGTGACTCTTTTGTAACAGTGAAAATATATACTGCATAGCAGATATTTACATTATGATTCATAACAGTAGCAAAATTACAGTTACGAAGTAGCAACAAAAATAATGTTATGGTTGGGGGTCACCATTAGGTAGATTGAGAATAACCTGTCACACAAGCCCCCTGAACATGGTGTTCAGAAAGGTCCTAAGTCTCTGGGATTTCTTTATGTACGCAGGTTGCATCTTCCAGACCAGGAGGCAATCTTTCTGTCCCAAACTTGTTCCCTCAGCTAAAAAACTTCATTCTGTGACAGTTAGGCTGCTAGGAATGGCTGCCAGGATGAAAGCTCAAGAACATGAAATCGGGGATGTAATTGTCAGGTCTGGGAAGGAAGTATATAGCAACTAACATTTCTTTATTAAGTAACTATAGTTTACTAGACTTTTTACACTTGGTTATCTCTTTTAATCTACTAATTGTTAGAAGGTAGGATATTTTTCCTAATCACCAAGTACGATAGTTAATTTTTTTTATTTCAGATAAGAGGGTACAAATGTTTAGGTGACATTCTCTACCAACTTAAATGCTGATCATTTTCAAAAACACCTCACAGACACATCCAGAAACAATGTTGAACCAGATATCTGGGCATCCTATGATCCAGCCAAACCAATATATAAACAACTACACAGGGGGCTGAACACCCTCCCACCGTGCACGCCAGGCGAGACCCCACCAATCACCCGCCCCCTCCCCCTCCCTCTCTCTCCTCCCCGTTGTTGGACCATACTTGTGTTTTTTTCTTTTGTGTGGGTGTGCAGTTGTTTCTAAACTTGGTAGGTTGAGTACAGTGGCAAGCCCTCCCCTGGGTGGCCAGGCATCATTCAATCCCCTCAGGGCCTGACTTAAGCACCACAGTGGAGGAAGGGACCGCCCGACTCTCCCCACTTGGGCTGGAGTCTGCACCACCACCGCTCAGGCCCTCCAACTACCCTACCACTGCAGCCCCTGCCGGCTTACAGCTCATGGAAGTTTGCAGCCTCTGTAATGACGTGAGCTAATATCTTATAATAAATATTTTTCATAAACAGAGCCAATAGAAGACATATACAATGTATGTGTGTGTACACATACGTGCATGGATGTGAATGTGTATTTATGCAGGTAAGTGCATATATGTCTGTGTGTATATGTGTGGATGTATTTCTATGTACTGTGTACGTGTGTACATGTATGTGTGCATGTTTATATACATACACTCATACAGTCATGGGTTTCAATCGATGACAGAATATACATGATAGTGGTCCCATAAGATTATAATACCATATTTTTACTGTACCTTTTTGTGTTTAGATATACAAATACTTGCCATTGTGTTCCAGTTGCCTACAGTATTCAGCACAATAACATGCTGTACAGATTTGTAGCCCAGGAATGATAGGCAGAATATATAGCCTGGGCAGGTAGCAGGCCTCACTCCAGGTAGCAGGCCTCACTTCGGGTTTGTGTTAGGACACTGTCAGAAGCTCACACACGATAAAATTATCTAAGGATGCATTTCTCAGAACATACCTCCTTAGTTAAGCGACTCCTGACTGTATGCTCATATAGACACAGATGTTTCTCTGGAGAACCCTGACTAATGCCCTAGGTTAAGGAAATGGAGATTCAGAGAGATTAAATACCTTACCAACTTCCAAAACAAGAGAGTGGCAGAAAATGAGATTTAAACCTACATCTGGATGAATCCAAATACCTTCCATGTACCTTCCACCTCACCCATTGCCATGAAGTTTAAACTCATTTTAGGAATTTCTTTGCCCCCTTCTAATTTCCTCAATTCTGGATTTCTGATTTCTTTCTATAAATAGTTTTCTCTTTGGTCTAAGGATCACTTTGCTTCACAGAGAAGATGAAGGAAAAATTGGAACAGAGAAACTTTTCTTCTTCCTGTCACCTGTCTCAAAGAATAAGCTACTCCCTTGCTCTCCTTGCCCCAAACACAGCTTGTCGTTTTGATTATTATTAGCACTGTTTCCTTTAAAAATCCTCACCTAAATGTATGCTTTATTTGTTAGACCTGCTGTTATAGGTCCACACACTGCTTTATATAAATGTATGACCCAGGGCAACTTATTTAACCTACCTGAAGTTCAGTCATCTCTAAAATGGAAATAATGACGATCTCCAACTCACACTGTGTCACAAAATTTAAGAGAGTGTGTCTGTACAAAGCTCTCAGTAAATGTCACCTGTTATTTTTACAGTCATCCTTGGGCATCCACCCCTCCTTCTATCTTTTTGTACATATTTTTTACATCTTTTCTCTAGGAAGTTCAACAAGGAACTTTCTGGATAGACATACTAATTTCTTTAAATACCTATACTCTTTAAACACCTATACGCTGTTATTGTTTATTACTCTAGAACCATCTACTCAGAAGATGATTGGTAGGTCCACACCTGGGGTGCATCTTAGAAGGGTGCAGGTGAAGTTTACCAAGTGTCGAGTAGAAGGGTTTGAACGCAATAACTAAGAAAATGCCATGAAGGCTATGTTAACCAGTTTGGTGAAAATATTTCAGACTGTATATGGAACCAGCTCATTGTACCCCATGATTGCATTAATGTACACAACTATGATTTAATAAAAAAAAAAAAAGCTTGTATGTATTTTTCCTCTAATAATTTTGAATTATGAGGTATTTAACCTCCCCGATTAACTCTCGGATGGTGCAGCTGCTTTTCCCTATTACTTCCTATTTCTTCCTCTTAAGAATTTGGTGTTTTCTTGGAGAGACTGAAGTCAAAGTATAGAACTTCTACTTACTTTATCTCCCAAGAAAATAAAGTAGCTTCTGCTTATCATCATTATCTATATTTCCTTGATAACTTTTCAACAAAGGAGTCTGTTCCAAAGCCTCTCCTGAACATCAAAATGCTCAGGACACAGCAATGTCCCCAGGTAGTAGAATCAAAAGACAAAATCCTTTTATAAACTTGATCTGTGACTCAGCATGTGCTTTAAACAATAAGACCTCTTGATAATTTAATGTCTCACCTGAAATACTGGGACAATAATGTTTTCCAATTATTGATGTGAGGATTGATGAGACAGTGTTTATAAAGCACTTTGAATGACCCCAAAGGAAGTCACTCCATTATCACTCTGATTTCACCTTAAAAGATGGAGAAATCAATTCAACAGTCTCTAAGGAAAAGTTTTTAAAAATCTATTTAACTCATTTGTTGTAACAGAGCTGGAGGACAAAGAGAAATTCACACAGGAAAAGAGGCAATCATTTTGTATTACATGTTGTCACCAGCACCTTGAAGCAGATGAGATTTATCGTATATGGAAATGACAGCTTTCAAATATTTAAAATGAATTTAAATTAAAAAGTAAAGAGGTATTTTTCTAGTGACTATCACATATTTTTCAATCATCCATTAAAATGTTTACCTTACATTGTGCCACTAAAATGGATACAAAAAGAAAGATATTGAAGTAATGAAAACTTTTCAGTCATGCGCGAATAATTGTCAGAATTAAAAGTCACTCTTGAGAATCATTTATTTACACCTCAAAGAAATTGAGCAACAGCCTCTCTTTGCTGGTTATCTTTGACAGCAAGAGTTAAAATAGTAGGAATTATGGAGAGATTTAAGCTTCAGCATACGTTTACAAGTTAAAGACTCAAAAACCATTAAAAAGAACACCAAGAATATCTGAAAACATAAAACATCTCAGCTGAGTTCACAGTGTCTATTCTCAGACAGCCACTATACATGAAATCTACATTTTTCTACTACGACATTTTTCCTGATAAAAGAAAGGAAAATGCATTAAATTTGCCCATGCATCTGAGGAAGACAAATAAAAATTATAAGAAAGACTAATGAAAATTTGTCAGTAGCCTTAAAAGAAATAAAATATATTACTAGCATTTGTGGAGAGGAAATTACAATGACCTAGAAGTATCTAAGGCTTATTTAGTTGATTAGATACAAAGAGAGTTATTTTATCTTGGAAATTTAGTAATAAAATTAAGGAAAAAGTTCAACAACAATATAAATTGTATACAATACATAGAAGCTCACTGCCTGGTGATTTTGAAAAACAATTTGTAAAAATCTGTCACGGAGCAGTGAAATACAGTTCAGAACATTACCAAAGCCCTCCTTCTCCAGCGCTATTTCTTTCTCTGAAAAATAACTTCAAATTTAAAATCATCAACATTATACTTGGGACAAATAGAATCAGTTGCTCATGGTAACCCCAACATGCAAAGCACAGTTGAGAGGCTCAGTAAGGTATTGACTTTCCCCAGACTGTACAGGGTACAGAAGGAAATGAGAGTAATCATATAAGCCCAAGGCCAGTATAAAAGTAGAAAAACAAAACTAGTCTAATCATTAATCTCTACCAAGACTGAACTCCCACTGACTCCAATTACATGTCTATTCAGAAAACACAATTGAAATTTCAGGACATCAAAAATATGTTCCAGTTTCTTTGGGGTTACTACACCTGTCATTTACAAGTCCATGACTCAGGATACTAAATCAACATACTAAAATCAGTAGCATTTCTATAAGCTAACAGAAAGGTATGAGAAAAAAATACTAAGAAAGTAAAACCCATTTACAACAGCTACAAATAAAATAAAATATACGGGAATAAACTTAACCAAAAAAGTTGAAGATTTCTACATGAAAACTATGAAACGCTTTTGAGAGAAACTGAAGAAGATACTAACAAAGGGAAAGATATTCCACGTTCATGGATTAGAAACTGCCCAAAGGAACGGACGCCATCTCTATCAAAATATCAACGACGCTCTTCACAGAAATAGGAAAAGAATCCTAAAATATAGAGAGAACCTTGAAAGACCCAGAAGGAGCCAAACCAATCCTGTGCAAAATCAGCAAAGTGGAGGCATCCCATTACCTGACATCAAGCCACGTTACACAGCTGTGGGAACCCGAACAGCATGGAGCTGGCGTAAAAAGACTTATTCAAATGGAACAGAATGGGGACTCAGAAATAAATTCACACAGAGTCAATTCACCTTTGCCACAAGCACCAACAAACATCGAGGAAAGAACAGTCTCTTCAATAAATAGAAATGAAATTAGAACCGTATCTCTCACCATATAGATCATCAAATCAAAGCAGATTAAAGACTTACATCTCGGACTAGAAGAAAACATCAGGAAAAGTCTCCCAGACAGTGGTCCAGCAAAGGTTTCTTGAGTAAGACCTCAAAAGCACCAGAAACCAAAGCAAAATGGACAAAAGGCTCACCTCTAACCTAAGACCTTCTGTACAGCAAAGGAAACAATCAACAAAACAAAGAGACTATCCACAGACTGAGAGAAAATATTTCAAATACTGTCAAGGGATTAGCAACCAGCATATGCATGTTATAAAGAGTTCAAACAACTCATAATCTAATTAGCAATAGAAAAAAGATCTGAATAGACAGCTTTCAAAGAAAGACATGCAAATGACCACAGGTCAGAAAAAATGCTCAAAAAACTCACGAATCAGAGAAATGCAAATCAAAACAATAAAATCTCCCACTCCAGTTAAAATGGCTTTTATCAAGAAGATAAGCAGTAACGGATGCTAGTGAGGGTGTGCAGAAAGAGAAATCCTTATATGTGATGGGTGGGAATGTAAATTAGTAAAGAAATCCTTGTACACAATTGGTGAGAATGTAAATTAGTAAAGAAATCCTTGTACACGATTGGTGGGAATGTAAATTAGTAAAGAAATCCTTGTACACAATTGGTGAGAATGTAAATTAGTAAAGAAATCCTTGTACACGATTGGCGAGAATGCAAAATAGTAAAGCCGCTATGGAGAACAGCATGGAAGTTCCTCGAAAACTAAAAATACAACTGCCATACAATCCAGCAATCTTGCTGTCAGGTATATATCCAAAAGAATGAAACCAGTACATTAAAGAGATACCTGCATTTCCTTATTGCAGCCGTACCCACAATAGCCATGATATGGAATCAACAGAAGTGTCCAAAATGACGAATGAACAAATAAATTGTGGTTCATATATATACTAGACTAATTATACAGCCACAAAAAAGAAGGAAATCCTGTCATTTGCAACAACACGGATGGCATTAAAGGACATTATATAAAATAAGCCAGGCACAGAATGACAAATATCCCATGTTCTCATTCATATGTGGGAACTAAAAAACAATAAGCTCCTGGAGACAGAGAGTAGAATCCCAGAGTCTGGGAAATCTAGTAAGGAGAAGGGACAGGAGGAAAAGAAAGGAGGGCTGATGGGGTCAAAAATATAGTTAGGTAAAATGAATAAGATCTGGTGTTCTAGAGTGACTATAGTAAACAAGAAAGTATTAAATATTAAAAATGTATAATAACTAAAATATAAAAACAACTAAAAGTAGAATGGTGATATTCCTAACATTAAAAAATGATAAATGCTTGGGTGATGGAAACCCCACTGCTTTGATCATTGCACAGTATGTGCTTATATCAAAATATCACCTGCATTCCATAAATAATTACAACTATTGTGCCTCCATAATAATTTTAAAAATTTTAAAAACTAAAAAATAAATAAACGCAGCAGGGATTTCCCAAGTGAGCTATTGAGGGGTTGGGCAATATGACTCAGCACTCATTTGTACAAATTTGCATGAAGGACTCTACTGCCAAAGTACTGAATGAAATACAGGTTCGTGAACTAACAATAGTTGGAGCCTCTGACATGGACAGAGGCAACTGCACAGGCTTCAGGTCAGATAAATACAACTAAATTCAAATTCTCGTTCAGATCCTTACTACATAGTAATTATTTGACTTGAGACAATTTACTTAAATTTTCTGAGTCTCCGTTTCTTCATTAAAAATAAAAGCATATTAACAGTGCCTTCACAAGACTGTTGTAGTGATTAAATGTTTTAATGTATGTAAAGAGATCAGCAGAGAGTGGTAAATGAATAAATTATGTTCTCCCCATCCCCTCTCCAGAAGATACTAGGCAGGGGTCAATTAATACATCCTCGTGTCTCTACCAAATGAAACACTGTACATATTAAAGACTTGGAGGGAAGCGATTTTACAGCTCGCCTTCTCTAGCAGGTTATCACGGTGATTAACAGTCTTACTGCCAAGATGCTGGTCCCTACTGCAGACATAACTGCAAATTAAGTCACTTTCTTCTTGTCCTTATTCAATTACCATGCTCCATTCTTAACTCTAGGCTTCTACACAGAAAATGGTTACTGAGAAATTCTTTGCCTTTCTCCATACATTGTTTAAAACTAAACTCTAGGGATGTCCTTAAACCCTTCTTTTTTTCAATCTAATTCTATGCAAATGAGCAATCACCTCAGTAGCTAATAACTGCTATTGGGTTAGTACATCAGTATATGAATCTCATTGTTTCTCTATCTCCAGCAGTCTTTCAAATGTATCCAAAGAGAGGCCTGGGCTCTAATGCTTCCCCTTTAAAGTAACCAGTTTCATTACTTCCTTAAAGACTGCTGGGTGCGGTGGCTCATGCCTGTAATCCCCTAGCACTCTGGGAGGCATAGGTGGGTGGGTTCCTGGAGCTCAGGAGTTTTAGACCAGCCCAAGTAAGAGCCAGGCCTTGACTGGACTAAAAATCGAAAAAGTAGCTGACCATCTTGGCACATGCCTATTGTCCCAGCTACTTCAAGGGTTAAGGCAAGAGGATTGCTCAAGTCCAAGAGTTTGAAGTTTCTGTGAGTTCTAATGCCATAGAAGTCCACCCAAGGTGACACAGTGAGACCCTGTCTCAAAAAAACAAAAACAAAAACACTCCCACCCCTCCCCCTCAGTGTCCATAGCTCAGTGGTTAGGGCGCTGGCCACATACACCAGGACTGCATTCAAACTGGCCTGGGCCTGATAAACAAACAAACAACAACAACAACAACAAAAAATAGCCTGGTGTTGTAGCAGGTGCCTGTAGTCCCAGCTACTAGGGAGGCTGAGGCAAAAGAATTGCTGGAGACCAAGAATTTGAGGTTGCTGTGAGCTATGATGCTATAGCACTCTACAGAGGGCAACAAAGTGAGACTCTGTCTCAAAAAAAAAAAAAGAAATATATATATATATATATATATATATATCCCAAACCTTCCTTAAAAACTCCTACATTGATTGAAATTTGAGCCTTGTTTTGTTATGGTTTGTAATAATCCTAATCAAAATCATGCAATTACACATTATTCTGCCTATAAAATCTCACACAAAGCAACATAAGCATTATGTACAACATACCACATTGACCAACATATTCAAGCAAGAGAATAGGAATTCCCACCCAGGCCACACAGCATGAGCAAGCATGAGAGAATCTGTTCCCCCAAAAGGCTACTGGAGTTAGTAAAGAAATTACCATAATTACAAAAAACACATATCTTATAAAACATTGATTTTAAAATTTTACCCTGGACACACGAATATTTTTTCATAGAGACTTTCTATCCCCATGTTTACTCACATCTGCCCACAACAACTTAGAATCCATTTGAAGAAGTAAAGTAAAAACACAAATAATAACAGGCTTCAACCGTAAGATAATATGCAAGCAAATGGAAAATGCTATGACAGGGGCGGCCATATAAATGCTAAAGATAAACAACCTTTAAAAGATGTATCCTTTGAGAGTCACCTTGCTAAATACTACCATGAAGCTTATCTCATTTTATTGTAGGAATCGCTTAGTGATTTAACTAGTATGATGCCATTTTATAGACAAAGAAATTAAGACCTTATTAAATTAAACAACTGGATGAAGGTAGCATAGCTACTAAGTTGTGTTCCTTGGATTTCAGGTCAAGTTTTTACTACCATAAGCCCAACATTCTTTGTGTTTGGCCATAAAATTTTAACAATTTACACTTGCGGAGTTGTGGAGTTCTGATGCTCATGATCCTTTCCTAAGTTCAGGAACCTCGGCAAATGTTTAAGTTTTCGTGTGTGTGTTAATTATGATAGACAAATCTGGGCCAAGTAGCTTACTATGTTTGGGACTCATTTTTTCATATGGAAAGTGGTCTAGATTGACACTGCCCATGAGAAATTACAAGAGTCACTTATTTCATTTAAAATTTCTAGTAGCCATATTTTTTAAAAGTAAAATGAAATAAAATTGATTTTAATAAGGTTCAACTGTGTGTGTGTATTCCAAAGATCATTCTTATAAGTAATATGTTAAAAATAACTGATGAGGCATTTTACATCCCTTTGTCCCATGCTAAATCTTAAAAATCCAGCATGTATTTTCTAGACACACATTTGAACTAGCCACATTTCAAGTACTCAATAGTCACATGTAACTAGTGGCCACGACAATGGATAGTACAACTGTAAACAACCTCAAGTTCTCTTGAAGTCTAAAAACCTATCATTCTATGATCTTCAAAACAAACATAGATTGAAAAGAATTTTTAAAAGTGTTCATAGAATTTGTCTGGGAACTACATTAGTACAGACACTTATATGTTTTTTTGGTCTTTTTAAAAAATTATTTATTATAAAATAACATATACAGAAAAAGTACATAAAATGCAATTGCCATCTTAAAAATAATTACATAATAATAAAACAATAAATATAATTACATAATAATAAAAATAAATACATAATGCAATCTCCTATATAACCATCATCCAGCTCAAGAAAAAGAACTTAGCCAGCCCCTTCATAACCAATCTCCACAAATGTACCCACCCTGGCATGACCCATTTCTTCTGCTTTAGAGGTTAATACATTCCTGATATCTGTGATAATCAATTCCATACTTCCCTTTGAAGTTTTTATTATTTAGGTATGCATCCTCCAAACTACATACAACAGTTTAATCTTTGATTAATTAAATATAAATGGAATCACATAGTGTTCATAATTTTGGGAATTATATGCTCAGACTATTTTTGTGAGATGCATACATTTTTTCGATGTGGTTTATTCATGTTCACGGCTACATTATTTCATTGTGCAACAATACCATTCTATTCCTGACTTACATGCAAGTTCTTTCTAGTGTTTTGCTATTATAAACAGTTCTGCTGAGGCCAAGTGTAGGGGCTTATGCCTGTGATCTCAGCATTCTGGGAGGCTGAGGCAGGAGGATCATTTGAGCTCAGGAGTTGGAGACAAGCCTGAGCAAGGGAGAGAACCTTCTACTAAAAATACAAAAGAAAAATTATCCTCATGTCTTGAAGAGCTCCTGTATTCCCATCTACTTGGAAGGCTAAGGCAGCAGGTCTGCTTGAACCTAGGAGTGACAGGTTGCTATGAACTAGGCTGACACCGCAGCACTCTAGCCTGGGAGGACCCAGAGGAAGACTCTGTCTCAGGCAAAAAATAAAAAAATAAAAAAATAAATAGAAACTTGAATAAGCTGAGATTTAAAAAAATAGTTATGTTATGAATAGTCTTGTTCAAGTATTTTAAAGAGTCTCATGCCCAATAGAGCCTCAAGGGTACACTCAGCTTTTGTTGTTGGTGTTGATTAATTTGAGTTCTCCATAGATTCTAGTTATCAATTCTTTGTTAAATTCTCAACATGCAAATATCTTTTCCCATTCCTAAGGTTGTCTATTGGCTTTAATTGTTGCGTCCTTACATGTGCAGAACATTTTTAGCTTAATTAAGTTCCATTGATTTATTTTTGGTGTCGCAATTGCCACTGAAGTCTTCTTCATAAAATCTTTCCCCAGACTGATATCATGAAAAGTTTTTCTCATGCTTTCTTCTAGCATTTTTATTCTTTTGTGTCTGGAAGTTTTTTTTCCGTTGCAAGTCAACTTTTGAACATGGTAAGAGGTGCAAGTTCAGTCTATTACACAAGGCTAACCAGTTCTCCTGGCACCATCTATTGAATGGGGATTCTTCTCCCCAGTGTATGCTTTTGTCTGGTTTATCAAAGATCAGATGGTGATAAAAGGTGGTTTCATCTTTAGGTTTTCTGTTTGGCTCCATACATCTATGTCTCTATTTTTGTGCCAAAACCATGCTGTTTTGATCACTGTGGACTTGTAATATAACCTGAGGTCTGATAGAATCATACCGCTAGCTTTGTTTTTTTTACAAAGAATTTATCTTGGCTATCTGGATTTTTTTGTGATTCACACAAAATGAAGAACTATTTTTTCAAGTTATTCAAAGTATGATGTTGGTATTTTAATAGGTATTGCATTAAATCTAGATTGTAATGTAGATTAAATGTAGATTGCTTTGAGTAGTATAGACATTTTAACAATATTGATTCTTCCCAGTCAAGAGCATGGTATGTTCTTCCATTTGTTAATGTCTTCTGCTACTTCTTTTCTTACAATTTCATAATTCTCTTTGTAAGGAATCTTTCCCCTTCTTTGTAAGGCATATTCCCAGTCATTTAATTTTCTTTGAAGCTACTGTGAAGAGTATCATGTTCTTGATTTGTTTCTCAACTTGGCTGTTAATAGCGTATAAAAAGGCTACTGATTTGTGGACATTAACTTTATACCCTGAGACATTACTGTATTTCTTGATCATTTCCAAGAGTTCTGTGGTTGAATCTCTGGGTTTTTATAAGTATAAGATCATATCATCTGCAAAGAGTTAGAGTTTCACCTCCTCTGCCCATTAATCACTGGGCAATAGACATGAACAGAATCGTCTCTGAAGACGACAAATCAATGGCCAATAAACACATTTTTAAAAATGCTCATTATTCATAATCACCAGAGAAATGCATATCAAAACCACCCTGAGAAATCACCTAACCCCAATGAGAACAGCCCACATCACAAAGCTCCAATGCTATAGATGCTTGTGTGGATGGGAAGAAAAGGGAACACTTCTACAAGTTTGATGGCAAACTCCCCCAGTTGAAGAATCAATTCCCACTTTTGCAGCAATGAGTTCTGTCACATTCTCACCGATGACTGGTGTTGTCAGATTTCATAATTTTTACCTAACAGATGGAAATATAGTGATATTTCACTGTACTATCATTTTATTCATGTAATAATTAGTAAAATTGTTCATCTTTCATGTATTTAATGAGACCCTTAGGGTTTTCTCTTTTGTCTTTTTTTTTCTTATTGATTTATACTTCTTTACGAGTCTCGGATATTTGTCTTTTTAAAAAATAGCAAATTGTTAGTGATTTTCCCCAAATGAGTAATTTGTGCTACCATTTGTGCTTTTAGGAATCTTTTTAAGGAGCAGTTATTGTTAATTTTAATAAAATCGACATGTCAATCTTTTCCTTTGTAAGCACTGATTTTATACCTTGTATAAGAAAGCCTCGAATTGTATTACCTTCTGGACCAGAGGTTAACCTGTGGGTCGCGACCCCTTTGTAACAATGAAAATACATCGCGGCATTAAGAAGGTTGAGAACCACTGTTCCAGATCTTTTGTTATCTTTGACATTTAAGTCTTTACTTTGTATGGAGTCAGTTTTTATAAGGTCTAAGGTAGGATGCAAGTTAAATGTTATTTCAGTTTGATATCAAGGTAGTCTAGCATTATTTATTTTAAAACTTGTCCTTTTTCTTTTAATTTTTACTAAGTCATAGTTGTATACATTAGTGCAATCATGGGATACAATGTGCTGAGTTCATATACAGTCTGAAATATTTTCATCAAACTGTTTAACATAGCCTTCATGGCATTTTCTTAATCACTATATGAAGACATTTCTATTCTGCATTTAGTAAGTTGCACCTGTACCCTTCTAAGACGCACCATAGGTGTGATCCCACCAATAGCCCTCCCTCCACCCATCCTCCCCCCACCCCTCCCCTCCCTTGCCCCTTTCCCTGTATTCTTGTGCTATAATTTGATTTTAACCTTCATATGAAAGGTATAAATTAGTTTCATAGTGTGGAGAATACTTAGAGATACAAAAATAGACCTGCCATTCGAACCTATAATTCCTTTACTAGGTATATATCCAGAAGACCAAAAATCACATTACAATAAAGATATCTGTACCAGAATGTTTATTGCAGCCCAATTCATAATTGCTAAGTCATGGAAGAAGCTCAAGTGCCCATCGACCCACGAATGGATTAATAAATTGTGGTACATGTACACCATGGAATATTATGCAGCCTTAAAGAAAGATGGAGACTTTACCTCTTTCATGTTTACATGGATGGAGCTGGAACATATTCTTCTTAGCAAAGTATCTC